>JBBJLR010082432.1:0-10621 GCA_037577145.1 Brachypetersius gabonensis | reverse complement strand
GGAAAAGTATAAAAACACTGCTGTAATCGACACTCTCCTCTCACACTGAGACCTCAAAGCTCTTTATTGCAATTTTGTTTGATAATTGTTTTTTTTTTTTAATTATTCAGGTCCTGTAAACGTTGCATCATTTCTCTTATTCTGATGTTATGTCGTTTCCTTTAAAAAAGCGCCTATCTATTTTGGGTGGGTGTGGCAGACAAAGCCCCGCTTCGAGCCGTGTATTATTTAAGCAGAAAACCACATGACCGTGAATTCCACCGGCACTTCATGGATTGTTTTATAGGAGAGTGTATAAGCGAGTATAGGACGGAATTTTTCTTTTGTTTGTTTTTTATGCAACTTATATTTCATTCCACATTTGCAATTTGTATAATTATAGTAGTAGTATTGTATTTGTTTATAATGGACAAATTAGGCTCCAAAGCACGTATAGAGTGTAAGGGGGCGTGGCCAGAAGAAGCCACGCTTCCAGTCGTGTATCGTGTAGAAAACCACGTAACACTCGTGTTGTTCCACTTTGTGTTGTTGTTGTATGTATTTGGTTTTTTTTTGTTTGTTCTTTCTCTCTCTCTCTCTCTCTCTCTCTCTCTCTCTCTCTCTCTCTCTCTCTCTCTCTCTCTTTCTCTGTATTGTTTTGTTCTAAGAAATAAGAAATAAAAGCTATAATAACAATTTACAGCTACATGCCTTATTGGTAGGAACCATTTCAAAATGTTCAAACGTAAGTGAATATATTTTCTTGTGTGCTGGTTCCATTTGGAAATAAACAAAAAAAAAAATCTGTCTGGTACTCGCTTATACACTCTCCAACAAAACAACCCATGAAGCGCCGGTGGAATTCACCCCATTAATACAGGAAGCGACACTTGATGAAACGCTGAGTAATGAACCAAGGCTTCATTGTAATCGATCACATGGTTATCTGCCAAACGATACACGCCTTGAAGCAGGGCTTCATCTGCCACGCCCCTTATACTCGATACGTGCTTTGAAGGCTCGGCTTCAGATAGCCCATCACCTCAGTCTAGTTTTGTTGGTTCTTTAGTTTGGATCTTGGTATTGTTGCCCTGTGATTTTAGCTGGGTGTTCCTGCTGTTCTTTGCTTGATAGTTTTCTGTGTATTTTTGTCTCTTTGTTTTCTGTTTTACTCTCCTATTTATTTTTTTCACTCTCCTGCCTTATTTTGTTTCCTTTAGTCTCCAGTTCATGGTCCTTTTTAAATGAAGTCCTGTAGACTCTTACATCCTACTCCATGTTTCCAAATCTGACAGACCTACTGATGTGTTTGCACTGATTGAAGATGTTTTCAGTGATCAGTTTGAGATCAGCCTTCTTCTGACCTTCATGAGGTTCTCCTCAAGAGCATGATAAACACCAGAGAACACACTGATCTCCAGAGCCCCGTCTGAAGTGTTGAGAGAAATAACCTTCAGTTTAACCTCCACATCAGAAACACAGAAGAAACATTTTGGATTTCTACACTTTACACTCTTCACTATGAGTCCAGACCTTCAGCTCCGTTTGAGACAAGATAAAGGAGCTTGACCCTCCACTGTTACCGCTATTAATATAACATTTATTATTAGTAGTAGTAGTAGTTGTTGTAGTGGTGATGGTGGTACTAGTATTTAGCAATACCAATGAATTAAGGTATAACATTAATTAATTAATGAAAAGCAATGACTATCAAAAATGTCTGCTGCTTCATAAAATGTGTACTTGTGATGGATCATAAAAACAGCAGAACATGTTTAGATGAAATTAATATTATGTATTATGCATTACTGTGTCTCATAGATTCTTGTTGTTGTTATAACTACGCTTTATACTTTTGAGGACCTGCAGTCTTTTGACTTAATTTTAATTTTATCTTAATTTTATGTGTTTTTGGAGAAAAACTGTTACTTTGAAGGTAAAAAATGATGTTGTATCTCAATATCACGCAGAAACTTCTGATACATTCTTAAAAGTCTGAACACTAGCAGAGGAACCTCACTGTGCTCCTGGAGGCTCTAGAACAGGACTATTCAACTAGCGGCCCGCGGGTCGGATCCAGACCTTTGGAATTTTTTTATGGCCCGCCAGACTGTCAGGAAATCAGTGAGTGATTCGTGTGATATATTAAAGCAATGCGATTTGGATGATGATTGGCTGGTAGTCCCCCGCTACTTTCTCCAAGATTGGCCAATCCGAGCACAGAAGTTGCCATATTATTAGTCAATCGCAGCCGAAAGAGACGGGATTTGTCAGAAAATGGGTGTGTTACCTAATGCAGAGCATAGCTGGCGTTAACGAAAGAGAATCCGGCCACACATTCAGCGAAGGTAAAATCACACACAGCGAGGGGACAATCTTTATAGTTTTAGCTCATGATGTATCTACTCTAACGACTTTAACGGTCAGAGTTCTCATTTAGAACCGGACGGGGTTAAAACATAGGCATACCGGGCGCAGAATCCTGTCAGTTGCTAGACCCCCCCGACCCCCCCACCCCCATAAACGGACCCGGAACAAAAACACGTTAGCACAAACCCCCAACCACCCCCCGCCTGGCCAGCCCGATATTCTGTGGCCCCCGAAACCCCAGAGACTTTCATATCCGGCCCACTTGCTATTGTAGTTGAATAGCCCTGCTCTAGACCAAACTGCAGGTTCGGAACATTTCTGAACTAAAAATGGTGCTCATTAACTCGTCTAGACACTCCTGCAGGTTTCTGAAGAACATCACCGAGGAGCTCCAGGTTTCTCCAGCAGATCTTTAGCTCCTGCTTGCTGTGATCCAAAGGAAATGAGACATAAATCTGCAAGTTTCAATATTTCCAATTAGATGTGAACACATTTGATTATGTAATTAATTCTGTTTACATTCCTGCTCTGTTTCCAGATAAACAACAACTCAGAACGGATGATTCCAATGAAACAATGGTTCTGATCCATTTTTCTGCAGGACATTCTTCAGTCTGATCTGCAGGATGTTCTACAGTCTTGGCTAAAAGAGGTTCTTCAGCCCGATGATATTCTACAGTCTGATCTACAGGAGGTTCTTCAGTCTGATGATGTTCTACAGTCTGATCTACAGGAGGTTCTTCAGCCCGATGATGTTCTACAGTCTGATCTACAGGAGGTTCTTCAGTCAGATCATGTGCTGATCTACAGGAGGTTCTTCAGTCTGATGATGATCTACAATTTGATCTACAGGAGGTTCTTCAATCTGATGATTTTCTATAGTCTGATCTACAGGAGGTTCTTCAGTCTTCAGTCTGTTCTACAGTCTGATCTACAGGAGGTTCTTCAGTCCGATGATGTTCTACAGTCTGATCTACAGGAGGTTCTTCAGTCCGATGATGTTCTACAGTCTGATCTACAGGAGGTTCTTCAGTCCGATGATGTTCTTCAGTCTGATCTATAGGAGGTTTTTCAGTCTGATGATGTTCTACAGTTTGATCTACAGGAGCATTTTCTCTCACTGATTTTAACTGTGTGGTGTTTTTATTTAAATTTTCCTGAGCTGAACCCGCAAGCTGCTGAGCGCCGCAGGCTGACATTTCGAGGGCGTGGAGTTCGGATGTGCGCTGAGAGGCTGTGAGATCGGAAACGCGTTGACCTGCGCCAAGCTGTCGTTACGTGTGGGTGGACGCTTTTTGGCGAGAGAGAGATATCTGAGTTATGAAACATCTCTGATCCTCCATAGACCTAATTTTGCTCTGTGTCACCACACACACACACACTCACACATTGCTACACGCACACAAGTAGGCAAAAAGTCATAAAAAGGACAAATATATGTCATTCAGATTTTAAATAATTAAACAGACATTTAGAGTTTGATGCTCTGTTCAGTTCAAAAAGAACCTTGTGTAGAAAATAATTATCTGAGCCATTCACAGCTGTACATGCACCCTTCAGCAGTTTAGCCCCACCCATTCTGCCTACAGTAGATTAGCCCCTCCCACTCATCCTACAGCAGATTAGCCCCACCCATTCATCATACAATAGATTAGCCCCACCCATTCAGCCTACAGCAGTTTAGCCCCGCCCATTTAGTATATAGCATTTTAGCCCCGCCCATTCAGTCTACAGCAGTTTAGCTACACCCATTCAGTCCACAGTAGTTTAGCTCCAACCGGCGCCCTGAATCCGCTGTCCTGAATCCGCTGTCCTGAATCCGCTGTCCTGAAACTGCTGCCCTGAAACCGCTGCCCTAAAACCGCGGCTCTGAAACTGTGACCCTGAAACCGCTGCCCTGAATCCGCCACCCAGAACCCGCTACCCTGATTTCGCCGCCCGGAAACCGTGGCTCTGAAACCGCCGCCCTGAAACTACCACCCTGAAACCGCCGCCCTTATACCGCCACCCTTATACCGCTGCCCTTATACCGCCGCCCTGAAACTGTGGCCCTGAAACCGCGGCTCTGAAACCACCGCCCTGAAACCACGGGCCTTAAACTGTAGCCGTGAAACCACCACTGTGGAACTGCCACCCGGAATCCGCCACCTGGAAACCGCGGCTCTGAAACCGCAGCCCTGAAACAACTGCCCTGAAACCACCGCCCTGTAACCGCCGTCCTGAAACCGTGGCCCTGAAACCGCGGCTCTGAAACCACCACCCTAAAACCACGGCCCTTAAACTGTGGCCGTGAAACCACCACTGTGGAACTGCCACCCGGAATCCGCCGCCTGGAAACCGTGGCTCTGAAACCGCCACCCTGAAACAACTGCCCTGAAACCACTGCCATCCTGAAACCGACCGGCCTGAAACTGTGGCCCTGAAACCGCGGCTCTGAAACCATGGCCCTGAAACCACAGCCCTTAAACTGTGGCCATGAAACCACTGGCCTGAAACCACTGCCCTGAACCCGCTGCCCGGTAACTGCGGTTCTGAAATCGCCACCCTGAATCTGCTGCCCTGAAACCATGGCTCTGAATCTGCAGCCCTTAAACTGTGGCTCTGAATCCGCCGCCCTGAAACCGCAGCCATGAAACCACAGACCTGAAACCGCTGCTCTGTGGATTGTTGAATTTTAGTTTTAAATTCTGGCACACAAGCGAGAAAAACCTCACAGCAGTGAGCAGGACTGATAAAGCCTCCCCACTGAAGGGTTAACAGGGAAGCGGTGCCTGATCAGGGTCGGCCCCCAGGGGTCTGCAGGGAGGATTTGGGGGGAATTGGCTGTTTTGCTCTGCAGGCGGTGGGTTCAGTCCGAGTGGCGCAGACAAAGTTTAGCGAGAGCTGAGAATGTGCTGACCTTTCAGCGGCGGTGGTTTGGGACGGTCTCAGGGGAGAGTGTGTTTTCTCCTCAGCGCGAGGCAGAGCAGGTAATTATTCCCCGCGAAAATCAGTTTTTTACTGCTGCCTTGGCACAATTAGGACACACACACACAAACACACTGCTGCCTGTCAGGACCGCTCAGTGATGGGGCTGTCATGTGTGGAGGCCCCTGGTGCACAGTAGGAGTCTGTTTAGTGTGTACAGAACACGCCAGAACTGCTGATGCCCCGGAAGCCCCCGGGCCGCCCACCTCTCTGAATCTCTGAAGACGCTCAGAGTGGCTGATCTCAGTGCAGCTTGAACCAGAGCCAGGGTTAGAGCGGCCCTCATTCTCCAAACACCTCATTACAATAAAAGCTGGGTGTTTAAGAACAAGTGTGTGGACGGATTGAGGTGTGTGGACGTCTTTACTTTTCCACAGAAGACTCCCAGTGACCCGGCAAGTCTGCGTCTGAATCTGAGTCAGAATCCGAGTCAGAATCAGAGTCAGAGTCTGTTGATAGTCTTTAGGTTCTAATTGTTTTAACCTTACATTACTGTCTGACACTTCATACAGAGACCAGAACTGAAACAATTTCCTCCTTTATTTCTCTCCGTCTCTCTCTCTCTCTCTCTCTGTCTATCTATCTCTCTCTCTCTCTCTCTCTCTTTCTTTCTCACTCTCTCTCTCTGTGTGTCTGTTTCTCTCTCTGTCTCTCTCTTTCTCTCTCTCTCTCCCCCCTCTCTGTTTCTCTCTTTCTCTCTCTCTCTGTTTCTCTGTCTCTTTCTCTCTCTCTCTGTATCTCTCTCTCTCTCTGTCTCTGTGTTTCTTTCTCTCTCTCTCTCTCTCTCTCTCTCTCTCTCTCTCTCTCTCTCTCTGTTTCTCTCTCTCTCTCTCTCTGTTTCTCTGTCTTTATCTCTCTTTTTTGCTCCATCACGTTTTCTCTGTCACTCTTTCTCTCCTCCACTCTGGAATGTAGGCCCGTTGTCACGGCAACGGTGATCAATTAAAGGCTGCATTTTTCCTCCTCCCACATGGCCGTGAACTAAGCACATAGACACAGACACACACACAATTATCAGACTTTTCTCTCAACCTGTTGGTGGTACTTTTTAGTTCATGGGTCCATCAAAGTCCACAATAATCCAAAGCAAATGTAATCACGATTTGTGGGACGTTCATGTTTCATCTATATTTACATTAAAGTGAAATATTAACAAAATAGAAAGTTAAAAGAGTTCAGAATGAGAATTAGTTCAGAATGAGAATTACAAAGAAAACAATCAGCTATGGGTGGCAAGGCACCATCAAAAGATCTCAGCTCGGTTTCATTGCAATTTGTGATGTTTCTTTATGGTGTGCCATTTGTAAAAAAAAAAAAAAGCTTCACAAATTTAGAGGTGTCATTTTTTTCATCATTTAGTACAATTTTCACACATTTTTCACACATTTAGGGCTAAATGTGTAAAAAAAAAAGTGTTAAGTTTTGGCACATTTTCTTGCTACATAATTGTTCAATGTTACATTTAAATATTAAATGTTAAATCTAAATGTTAAATGTTAAATCTAAATGTTAAACCAGAGATCCGAAGTTATTCTGTACAAAAGTAATGGGACACCCAGGCGAGGTGAACAGTTTTTGGCTAATAACTCTGGATCCACAGAGGCTATTATGGCAAACAACGGGTCGTTGGAAAGGGGTCTCCGGGCCCTATCTAACTGTGAAGTTTCACATTTAGAGTGTGAGATATATTTTTCATAGTTAACATTTAGATTTAAGATCATTTAAGGCAAATCCTCCATGTTGATGAGGGCATATAACAGCATGCAGTCCCGCCCCCTGCTAAGTAACAGCCAATTGGAATCACAGGGTGTGGCTATTTAGTATATCTTTTAAACATTTAGAGCTCAAAATTTAGATTTAATCTTTAGATTTAGATTTAACATTTAAATTTAAAATGTAACAATTACACAGCAAGAAAATGTACCAAAATGTAACAGGTTTTTTTTTACTCATTAAGCTATAAATGTGTGAAAATTGTGTGAACATTATACATCTCAATTTGTGAAGCTGTTTTTACAAACATATTTCTTAGTCAAGTTTCGCTAATTCAGAAAATCACATCAGTTTTTTCCTCTCTTCAGTGGTTCTGGAGATAAACTCACACATTGAGCATGAGACACACGCATCAGTGAAACTAAAATGAAAATAATAGTAGTATTACAACAACCTTATGATGAAAAATATACATAGAATTTAGTTTATCTCTGGAACCATTGAAGGGAGGAAAATACTAATGTGATTTTCTGAATCAGCAAAACATGACTAAGAAATATTTGGTAAGAAGCTGCTACCGCACACCATCCAAAGAACACCATACCTACAGTAAAGTATGGTGGTGGCAGCATCGTGTTTTGGAAGTGTTTCTCCACAGCAGGGAATTAACCACTTTTCAGGGAAGAAGGTAAAATGGATGGAGCAAAATACCTTCAAATTCTGGAGGAAAACTTGCTGCCCACTGCCAGTTTTCACTGTTGTCAATGGTGCGCCTTCCAACTTTACACCCCAAAGGATCCCTTTACAGACTCAAGCCTGTAATTAAAGCTAAAGGTGGTAAGGCTTAGCCCTGTCTCAGAACAAACCCTCTCCAAAAAACCTCTCTGGAGTTTCACACAAGCCCTTAGGTCCTTGGCCCTGGAGTATATATAGACCTAAGAAACAATCCATCTGTGTGAAGTAAATCAAGCCCTTCCTTGTTACTGAGGGTTTCTTATTCAACTTTCCTGTGGTTCTCTGCCATGTTTTCTATGACTCTGTTCTGGGTTCTTGATCTCTCTTTTGCCTTGCAGACTTATTCTTGTTGCCTTGTGATTGTATTTACAGAGTTTTAGACTCTGCTTTGTTCTGGACGTTGCTTCTTGCATTTGCAAACTTTAGTATTCATTAAACAAAGTAATGATACTGGGTGATCCTTTATCCATCTCAGAGATTGCTTTTTAATTTCATTTTTCTGAATTGCTGCTTTCACCTGAACTGGAAAAGGTGTATTTTTATTCCAGGGTGCAAAATGTGAAAATCCCAGGTTTAGAATAGCCGTTTGTAAACCTTGCCACTCATCATCCAAAGAACACCTGACCTACAGTAAAGTATGGTGGTGGCAGGTGTTCTTCTGCAGCAGGTAGTGGACCACTTTTCAGGATAAAAGGAAAAATGGATGGGAAAAAACACCATCAAATTCTTGAGGAAAACCTGTTGTCCTCTGGCAGAAAGTTGTTAATGAGGAGAAAAATTTACCTTTCAACCCAAAGCACGTAGGAAAATTGACCACACAGTGGCTGAAGGAGAAAAGGGTGAATGTCCTTGCAAGCCCTAGCCAGAGCCCAGACTTCAACCATGTGGAATTACTTGAAGATTGGAGTCCACCAACAGTCACCATCCAATCTGACTGAGCCTGAACAGCTCTGTAAAGAAGAGTGGGCAAATATCGCCTAGTCTAGATGTGCAAAGTTAGTAGATATCCCAAAAGACTCAAAGATGTGATTAAAACAGTAGGCGGTCCAACAAAGTACTGACGCAGTGGGATGATCCTCAATCCATCTCAGTGATTCAGATTTGTCTCCTTTTTTTAAACCGTTGCTTTCACATGGATAAGCTGCACTAAGTAAATAAAGCTGAAAAACAGGAATATTTTGAAGGGGGTGTTTCGTTTTTGTACTCCATTACTGTACTTCATTACAATCTACTGACCAAAATATAAGACAGAACATGAATACAAAATAGGCTTATTGCAGGTCGGTTTGGATTCTATAGACTGTACAGATAAAAGTATTATAAATAAAATCATTTCAAGTTGCTAATATATCAGGAAAGAAAAAGTGAAGCAATTTTTGGCTTAAAACAGTTTGGCTCTCACATCATAATTAAAACTGTTCTAAATTAAAAATCTCGTTTCTGCAGCACAGGCTGTGGAGGAAGCCTCTCCAGTACATGAATCATCTATATTTTTCCATTAATCCCCAATAAACTGATCTTTACATGCCGGCCTGAGCGGAGGAGGACACTCAGTGGTGTGGAGGAACTTTATTGGAGAGATCTCCTGTGAAGAATGAAGTTTGTCATGAAAATCTGCGCAAATTGGATGTTAAATTGCACGCAGGCTCGAGCGAACATCAGCCTGATTCAATCAGGACGTGTTATAAACAATCTGCTTAAGAACTCCGTATCCACATTTCCTCTTCCTCTCCTCCATCCTCTTTTCTCCATGTTTTTTTTCTCTCCCTGTTTTGAGCCCTCAGCCCACTCTAATGGAAAGTGAAGTCCAGCCTCTCAGGCAGGAAAGCTCATTTATTTGATGTGCGGCTAATCTCCGGGTGAGGAGCTTTCCACCGGCCGATAAGGAGAGAAACGTTCAGCCACAACTAATAACTTTCTGCTCAATAGCAGAGCTCCTGAGTGACGGATCAAACAGAGGCAGGACGCCCTCTAGAAACCCCCCCAAGCCCACGGCACTCGCCGCCAAAACACCACTGGATGCTCACTCATATATACACTTCTGTAAATGTTAGAAACTAAATACATATACTCTTATATTTGTAAATAAAGATTAAGTTATTCGATTAATCTATAAATATTTCAGCACATACAGTACTGCACATTTTAGCTTTAGGCTTGAAAACATTTTATCTGAGCAGTAAATCTGTTTCAAAAACACAAATGAAGGCAACACAATTGCATGAAGTGTTATTGCTCGAATAAACAAAACAAAAGAAGTAATGAAAACAAGTTTTTTCCACGATAAAGGCTATTTATATTGTGCTGTGTTAATCTGAATCATGGTATATTTCAGGTGTGGTTGGTGGGGAGTGGTGGTTCTGTGGTGATATTGGTGGTGGTGGTGGTGGTGGTGGGGAGCTGTGGTAGGGAATGGTGGTGGTGGAGCTGTGGAGAGTGTTGGTGGGGAGTTGTTGTTCTGTGGTGGGGGAGGTGGAGTTGTGGAGAGTGGTGGTGGGGGTAGTGGAGTTGTGGGTAGTGTTGGTGGTGGTGGAGTTGTGTAGTGTTGGTGGTGGAGCTGTAGAGACTGGTGGTGGAGTTGTGGAGAGTGTTGTTGGGGGTTGTGGAGAGTGGTGGTGGGGTGGTGGAGTTGTGGAGAGTGTTGGTGGTAGTGGTGGTAGTGATGGAGTTGTGGAGAGTGTTGGTGGTGGTGGTGGAGTTGTGGAGAGTGTTGGTGGTGCTGGTGGAGAGTGTTGGTGGTGGTGGAGTTGTAGAGAATGTCTGTGGTGGTGGTGGAGTTGTGGAGAGTGTTGGTGGTGGAGTTGTGGAGAGTGGTGGTGGTGGTGGTGGTGGAATTGTGGAGAGTGTTGGTGGTGGT
>JBBJLR010082401.1:0-10622 GCA_037577145.1 Brachypetersius gabonensis | reverse complement strand
CTTGCTCAGGGACCCAGTGGTGGCATGCTGAAGGTAGGATTCGAACCCATGACCTCTTGCACCAGAGGCAAGTATCCCACGACTAGGCCACCACCATGTGTCTCCTTCCCCAAGGAGACACATGACAGAAACATAAATAATAAATAGCGTTGGGAGCAGTTGACTTATTGTTTAGTTGGCCTACTGTACCCTACATTTGTACATACCCTACATTTGGCCAATATTATTTTATCCTGTGGGTCCTCTTAGGATGCTTGTGTGGGTTTATGTATCAATGAGCATTACTGAGATCAGGTACCAGTGTTGGATAATTACTTCACTTCAGCTCATTTGTAGATACTATAGGTGTGTTTGCACAATGGAATGCTCCTGTCAGCATTGCGGCACATTAGAGTAGCTACATTCATAAAAGTCTGTTGAATTTCTAAATGCCAGTCAAGTGAGTGGCAGCACAAGGTGTGTATTTCTACATATAATGAACAATGAGTGTATACTGATACCAGCCATTCACAATAAAAAAGTAGAGGAAAACATTCCCTCTTAGCAACTTCACAATAGCTTGGGTGAAAAGTTCATGGCTCTGACATATGACCTTAAATTGAGAGCCATTTTCCAGAAGGAGGTTCATGGAGGCCTTGGAGATGTATTCCATGTTCATACAAGAGTACAAATTTCTTGAGGTAAGAGTGAGGTTACTTGTCTGGTTCCTCATTGTGCTGCAAATGAGCTTCCGGGAATTCCCTTATTTGATAGAGTGTGACATGATAATAGTCCCCACGACCACATAATTATATCCCAGACGCATTAATGACATCACTGACAGAGGCTCCATTTTGATGCCTGACTGTTTCTACCTGGATATCACTGTCACATTCCTGCATGGCTAAATACCACTGGTCTGCAAAATCTACATCTTGCTTGTTCAAATTTCCCCTTTTACTGTCAGCATTAGTCGTGCACTCGCAGCTTTTAGAGCAGATCATGTGTTAATAATCAGATAATGTACTAAAACTGTGGAAAATGACGTGCACACAGATCACACTCAGCTATATCAAAGTTAAAGTAAACGTTTGTCATCTCAACCATATACAAGTATACAAAGAGAGGAAATGGTGAAAAGTATAAATAAGAGTAAAGTTTGACTAAACCTGTCCTGTGTGTGTGGACACCTCTGGACTATATGTAACTATAGGTAAAATGCGCAATGATTGAAAAAAATGTGCAATGTAGTAGACGTTTGTGCACACAGCATAGACAGTATGTTTGTAGTCAGACAAGTTGCAGTTGCTGTACCAGGTAGTGATGCAGCTGCTCAAAACTATTTCGATAGTCCCTCTGACTACGTTTAGGTTTAGGTTTAAGTTTTGTCTGACGCTCTTATCCAGAGCGACGTACATCAGTGCTTAAGAAGTCCACAACTGTTTCTTACCTGAAAAACAGCTTAAATCCGTGTCAACTCTTTAACCGAGATACTGCAGTCAGAGCATCTATCTAACTGCCAAATAATAATTAGCCAACACCCAACCCAACAAAACATAAGCCATAGAGAAGAACAACACAAGTCATAGAGAAGTCGAGGGAAAGGAAGTTGTTTTCTTTTTTTTAAATAAATAAGTAAGCAGTAGGATACGGAACATAGTTAGTCGCCAAAGTGGTCCTTGAAGATGTGGGTCTTCAGGCGACGCTTGAAGAGGCGAAGGTCTTGACGCATGTCTCCCTCTTCTTAGTAAAGGCATGGTGTGGGTGAACTTAGAAACGTTGAACACTAACCTGGCAGCTGCATTCTGAACCAGCTGAAGTGGTTTGGTTACCTTCTGTGGACGTCCGGCCAGTAATGACGAACGTGGTGAAGAAGGGAGATGGAAGACTCATCTCAAGAAGTTTTCTATGTTAGGGAGGTGCTTTTGTCTATGTGAGGTCCTCAGTTGTGAACGCCGAGGTGCTCCTCGCTTGGTGTTCCTAATAATCTTCCCAGCAGAATGGAGTGGAGTGGAGTGTGGGTAGGACATGTCTTTCTGAAGCTCACAATTATCTCTTTAGTCCTGTAGACACTGAGAGAAAGATTATTGTCTCTGGACCACACTGACAGCTGTTTTACCTTCTCTATGCAGGCTGATTCATCATTCCTGCTTCTGAGTTCCAACACAGTTGTGTCATTCCAGCACAGTCATGGGTGAGCAGGGTGAAGAGCAGTGGACTGAGCACACAGCCCTGCTGTGCTCCGGTGTTCATTGTGATGGTGCTGGACGTGTGGCAGCGCATCCATACTGACTGGGGCCTCTCTGTCAGCAAATCCAGGGTCAGCAAATCCATTAATGTGTAATATGTTTTAGAAACTTAACTTTTTAAAACTAAACAAAACATATTGATTATGTGGCTAATGATTAATGCAGAAGAAAAGCTTTTTAATATACTATCAATTACCTTTCCATTGTATCTTTTCTGGGAGCGTGTCTGGCCTTTGCTTTGCATGGCTGCAGAGGCTACCTGAGGTCTTACACAACAGCCCACTGTGGAGAGTTTACACAGCCCAGATGAGCCTAGAGATAGGCAGCTCCAGCTTTTCGTGCACATAGGCCTGATGGCCCGAATCAACACAGCACCAAGAATGAAATCTCTGGAGACCTCACAGGAATTCCCTCAAGGAAACAGGGTCCTAGGAGATCCAAGATCAGGAAGATCATGATCATAGGGGAGATCCTATCAGTACTCACACAAGATACTCTATTCATTATGTGTAATGACACAGACTGTCTTTCCAGATGTGAAGCAACTCATGAACTTGGCTTGCAAAAGCTTGGATGCAAGTAAGAGGTTTGTGCATAAGTGTTGTCTGCAGAGGAGGCACTGTGCCACACTTCTATTTAAAAAAAAAAACACAGGAGAACTGCTCCACATCTCCAAAATCTGAACTGCATACCGCTAAAATTTAAATCACATGCCGCCAAAATGTCAAATCCAAACTAAAATCTCCACTATATGGTTTCAAAATCGGAATTACTTCACAGCTTTAAAATTTTCAGTTACACAACTCCACATTTTGAATTACGCAACTCTAAAATGTCAGCTGCACAGATTTAAAACATCAATAAATGTCTTAAGTTCTGCGTTCAAGCAAGGATTGGCTAAGCAGGAAAGTATGTAAGGAATTTCACAGATACTGCATTTATTTTACCATTCAATTATTCACTGTTACAGTTAATAATAATAAGTTAATCCAGTATTTTACTTTTCCTGCACATTTCTCTGTACAACACTTACAGGAGATGAAATCAGGTTGCTTATGTCGAACTTCCAGCACCCCCAGCAGATCTTGCTCATTGTTGGGGATTGGGATGTTCGTCATGCGAGAAGGAGACAGTACAGACCAGCTCTCCACTTCCTCTTTAGGGGTTATGTAATATCTTTTCTCAACAAGATGGATGAGATGTCACTAACCTGGCATCAGAGGCGGACATAAACTCGGTGCTGCCTGGATTCCAGCAGGTGAGGGTGGACATGACATGGGAGAGTGGCAAAAGGAAAGAAGAGGGACAGGCAGTGTTTGTAAACGACAGATGGTGTAACCCTGAGCACATCACTGTGAAAGAACAACTCTGTAGAGACATTGAGCTGTTAGCCGTTAGCATGAGACCAGGTCATTCTTGCATGTTATCGTGATAGCAGTGTATACTCCCCCCTCAGCTACTATGGATGCAGCTTGTGGTGCTGTCCACTCTGTAATCAGGAGGATGCAGACACAGCAACCCCACACTTTTTTATCATTTCAGATTATTTTAATTATGCCTACATTAACAACAGTCACTCAGTATGAGACAAAAACATTAGACTTGTGGTTAAAACTCCACATTCTACCATTGTGTCCTTGGACAAGACACTTAACCTACAGTTGCTTCAGGAGGACTGACCCCGTAACTAATGGTTGCTATTGATAAGGGCATCTGCCAAATGCCACTTTACTCTTTACTCTTTGCTTTATCTGTTATTAGTGGGGTTATGCCTATACAATCTGCTTAGAGAAAACATGACCGCCATTGTTGTTAACATTTTATTTATCAGCCTTCAACTTCAACTCCACAACTGTGGTCTTCAACTCCACAACTGTGAGACTCCAGACAAGGCACCCTGATAAATTCATCCTAATTTCTGGGGACTTTAACCACATCTCACTGAACAGGAGACTGTGTACTTTCAAACAGTTTGTAGACCGACCCCCCAAACTTGCTGTATGATAATGTCAAAGAGGAGTACTGCACAGCCATCCCACCTCTGGGAAGATCTGACCTTAGCTCAGTGCACCTCATTCCCACTTACCTACCACTAATGAAGAGCCACCCAGCCGCTGTCATGATAGAGAGGGAGTGGTTAAAAGAGACCAGTGAAGCCCTGCAGGACTGTCTGAGGACTAAAGACTGGGAGACTATGGAGAGGACATTGATAACCTAACAGCACAACTTTTGTGTTGAAAACACTGTTCCAGTGAATTCCATACAGTGCTTCCCCAACAACAACCCATGGGTCACCAAAGACATCAAAACCCTACTGAATGAGAAGAACGCATGCAGGTCAGGTGACAGGAATGTAGCCAATGAGGCAAAGAGGTGTTTGCCTATGAAGTTAAAGGCGGGAAGGGATAGCTACAGGAGAAAGCTAAAGCTAGGGCTTTAACTTAACAACAGCAGGTATTTGTGCAGGGGCATTAATACCATCTCGGGCTTCAAGACCAGTAAACAGGGGACGAATGTTGATGGGGAGAGGCCCAGTGAGTTTAACTTGTTTTTTATAGGTTCAACAGCAGTCCTCATTCCAGTGTCTCCTCCAGCTCCAGCATGACCCTCATGGCACCCAGCGCTCCTGCTTCCTTCATCAGCGTCACGCCTAAATGCAGCTGCACATGGTTATGGCATTTGTTCTGTAATCAGGAAGGTTTTGGGGATTTGATTCCCAAGGCTTGCAAGCACCTCTGAGGTACCCTTGAGCAAGGTACCATCCCAATATGTGTTCCTGGCTGCTCGCTGCTTCACTTGGTGAATGGGTTAAATGCAGAGAAGAATGCCGTGCTGTTCACACCGTGTGCTGTAGTGTGTTCACATATGACAAAATGGTCACCTCACACTTGTGTGAGAATCTTACGTCAGTTCATTATATAGCACCATTATTTCTTATCATCTGACTGGGAAAAGTCTGGGCCTAAACACGTCTCTCTGTAACTGGATCTGGAACCAGACTGGGAGACCGCAATCAGTCAGGTTTACACCTCCAGCACCACAGGGGCCCCCAAGGGCTGTTTGCTCAGCACTCTGCTTTTCACTCTGCTGACCCACGACTGTGCAGCAGAGATGTTCACAAGTAATTTTTACCAAGTCCAAGTCAAGTCTCAAGTCTTTGTGCTTGAGTCCAAGTCAACATAATTCTAATTGGCTGTTGCTTAGCAGGGGGCGGGGCTGCGTGCTGTGATCTGCCCTCCCCAACCTGGAGGATTTGTCTAAATGATCTTAAATCTAAATGTTAAATATGTAAAAATATATCTCCACTCTAAATGTGAAACTCCACAGTTAGATGGGGCTCGGTGACCCCTTTCCAACTACTGCTCGAAAACCGTTATTAGCTGAAAACCACCTCAGACAAAAGTAATGGGACACCGGGGCGAGGTGAGTGGTTTTCGAGTCACTGGAAAGAGTGCGGGATATAAATAAATAATTCCATGAAATTAATATTGTTTACGAGTTATGACTCACAAGTCACAGCACCCGAGTCCGAGTCAAGTCTCAAGTCATTGAGGGCAAGTCTGAAGGCAAGTCACAAGTCTCTGTTTGTGCGACTTAAGTGTGACTCAAGTCCCCATCTCTGCTGTGCAGCAATGTACTGCTCAAACCTCATCATTGAGTTTGCTGATAATATGACTGTGGTGGGTTTGATCAGTGGGATGAAAAGGCAGCTAATGAACTGGTACAGAGCCAGCAACCTGTCTAGTAATATGGATGAAAGAGATTGTTGTTGATTTCTGGAGGGCATGACATGAACATTCTCCACTGAATATGAATGGCTCCTCGGTGGAGATTATCCAAAGTTTCTTGGAGAACGTTACATGGATCACCAGCTCCACCACCAAGAAAGCCCAGCAACATTTCTACTTCAAGCGGAGACTGAGGAGAGCGCACCTCATCCCCAAATACTCACCACATTCTTCATAGGGACTATAGAGAGCATTCTCTGTAGTTGCATCACAGCTTGGTATGGGGATTGTTCTGTTTTGGATTGCAACACCTCACATAGGATAGTGAGGACAGTTGAGAAGATCCCCGGGGCCCCTCTCCCCTCTGTCATAAACATTTACATCATATGCTGAATCCACAAAACCACCTACATTGTGGATGAACCCACACACCGGTCATATACCCTCTTCTCCCTCATCCCATATGGCAAAACTTTCTTCTCTCAGGCCATTGGACACCTCAGTCAAAACTGAAATGTGAACTGTACACCCGCCCCAACACACACACACAACCATGTACCCCTCAACTGAAGATTCCTTAAACCTTAAACAAACAAGTCAGACTCCAATTGACTCAGTAAATACCCCGTTATTTATTATACTTTGTCCTGTTGCTGCTGTATTTGCACAATTCTGTTTATTGCTGTCTACCTCTGTTCTTCATTTTTGACACATAACTCTCCACTGTGTTCAAACTAGTCAACTGCACTTAATGTTGTCTTGTCCAGGTGTTTCGTTGCTCTTGTGTTTTTCTTGCACTCTGTTTTGTAGTCTTTTGGTGTTCTGTTTCTGTTTCTGTTGTTTCATTTCACTGTGTGCCGTGTATATTCTTGAAATGATAATAAATCTAATTGAATTGGTTTGACTATATATACATATGGACATAGGGGACACTAAGCTCTGCTGTTGCTGTCTTATTTGTTGTCAATCTTTTATTTTCTTGATTTTATTTTATGAAAGGTTTGAATGGAATTGAATGATAGGGAGAAAGGCATGTTGTAAAAGGTTGGTAGGTACCATCACTTAAGAGACAAACTGGTGGTACAGCTACATTTTCAGCAGATTTTGTGTTAATTATTCAGATTATTAATAACTCTGATGGAAAAGGAAAGTCCATGAACACTTCCATAAGGCCAAACAAATCCAGAGACCAACCCTGTCAGACTAGTTTGTTGGAAATGTGTACAGTTCTTTCTGTGACTTATAGTATATGTAAAGAAGCGGGCCAGTGTTTCCTCTCTTGAAAAAGACATTAACCCAAACAACAATGGTGCACTCAGTTTATGTATGTTTTCACAGAAAGTAAATTATTACAATTTATGTTTCCCCAATAGCTCTGTTCTATGGACAACTGCACTGCTGTAGGCCCCCAGTGAGCCTCAGACATACCCTGTTACTTATCATGATAGAGAATCGGTGTAGATTATCATAATAGAATTAGCTTATTCTAGTATAAAGACCCAGACTAATTAACTCACTTATGCACATTCGCAGAACACATCGTCTGAAACACATTGGTATTGATAAACAGTTTGTGTTAACTCTGCTGTAGCCTTTCTTTAAAGTTTCTGACCAAATCGCTGTTCTTGTTTGAATATTACTGCATGGTGCACCGCTATGAATTGTGTAAACCTCCAGCACCACTGTGTCAGTGACTTTATTTAGTCCACCTCCCACTTAATATAGTCCTGGTGTCAAAAACTGACCCGCGATGCCCACGGTAGAAGTAGGCTGATAAATTGTGCAGCAACAGATGGGCTACAGTCCACAACTGTACATCTGTATAATGGACTATAGGATATAGATCATAAATTAGCCAGTGTGTTTCCAGTGAGCCCATATTCCTCAGAAATAAGAAGTACATTTTATCTGTCCATGTAACTGAGTTGCATCAACGTGCAAAAGATCCAGATTGGGTTTTAATAGCATAGGTCTATACTGGTCAGTTAAATTCACTCCTTTGAGGCCATGTGGGCTGCAAAGGGGTTTCCACAGTCTCCTGAGGGTCCGGGGTGGTGTGCTTGGCACTCTGCACAGTAGCCTTTACTGTCCTGGGGCTGCCGGGCCTTCTTGCCCTGCGTCACATCTGGAGCAGCTGAAAAAGAAAACATTATGGGCCGTTCTAGCCGTCACTCGTCCGTAGTTCATATTTTTTCTCTCTCTCTCTCTCCCTCACTGGCTCTGTTTTACTATCCTGATAAATGCTGTTCCCTCTTTTTTCTTAATCCTGTTCGGCCCACTACTCAGAACCTAATCACATCTGGCCTAATTCCCTTGGTATCAGCCATTCTATACATTTCTTCTCTCTGGACGAATGAAAAATGGTATGCATCTGTTTTTCAGTCAGTCAAGTAGAAATACGTTCGAGCTGTTAATAAATGGTGATTAAACAGGAAGCAAGCTTTTGGATTCACCTGATTCTCAGTGATTTGAGGAAATGGAATAGCACCAGGTTTAGATTTAAGACAAGTACTAGGTTTAGGATGAGGGAAAATGGTGGAAATTGGGAAATGGTCTCAACTTTACAGAACTTTGAAAAAAATCCCATTCATCCGGTTAACAATATCTGTTTTTTTGTCAAGTTTTCTAAATGATGTGTTTATCATTCTGTATTTAATCATCAGATAATAATCACTTTGTATTTGCGTGGTAACATTGTTAAGGTCTTTGTTTATTTAGATTATTTTTATTAGATTATTTATTTATTTAGATTATTCTGACATTTTAATTAGTCCCAGTTTAAAGAAGTGTACACTGTCCTAAATGCAAACCTGTTCTAAGACAAATGAGCGATGGGGCATTAAATGCATATCTGTATAAACCAACTTCAGTATCAGCTGCAGTATATAATCAGATATGTTCCGCTCAATTCCACAGTGAAAATGTTCATACTGAGAAGTGCAAGGCTCTGTTTAAACCTGGGGCTCTGAGAGAGGACAAGACCAAAGTTCCCTGTGGTTTCTTTGAGTGTGTGTGGGTGTGTGTGGGTGTGTGGTGAGCACTTCAGTGCAGTTCTCTGTAGGTTCTGCCCAGTCTCCAGCTGTGTTTGTGCTGTCAGCTCAAAGCAGAGCTGCTTCACTGATCTGCACTCAGGGGGGTAATTGGTGGGGCACCTCATTTGTATGTGTGTGGGAGGGTGAAGGTGTGTTTGGACAAGAGACAAGGTTAGAGCTGGATCATTTATTTTGTGTCATTGCATTGTTGGGCGGTATATTTCAAAGCAGACTTGCCCTATTTTATGCATAATTTGCTATATTTATATTTTAGTCTGTTTAGTATGTCATTTTATTATTGGTCACCGGTAAATAATGTACAATAATTGTTACGTTTTTCATCAAGATGTGATTGCCATTTTATTTATTATTTATTTTTCATTTATAAGACTGCTGTTCCACAAGACATCTGAGGGTGTGCTGGAATATCTGGCACCAAGACATAAGCAGGAGATGCAGTTAGTGTGACGAGGCGAGGCCTTCATAGAATGGACTAGTATTCCCAGCACGTTCCATGGTTTGTACTGAGATCAGACAATGCTTAGGCCAAGTCAACATCTTTGCCTCCTACTGAAAGAAGCTGTCTTTTATTCCCCTGTGCGTCCTGGTGCTACTCTTCCCTAGGTAATAGCCACACATGCCATTGTCCACATCAGGACAGAAAATGTGATTCATCAGTCCAGGCACCTCCTTCCTTTTGTGGTGTATTTCTGATGCTCACCTGCTCATTGTAGGAGCTTTTATAAAAATCATCATTCTTTGTTTTAGCAATCTGTGCTACAGTAACTCTCTTATAGCATCAAACACATCAATCAGGTGCTAATAACCCTGTTCTGTTGGAAGCTGTTCTTTGATTGGTTGTCCTTCCTTGTACCATTTTTGGTAGATACTAAACACTAGACTGTGTTTAGACTAGGGCTGAAACGATTATTCGAGTAACTCGATTGATTCGATTACAAAAAACGTTTGAGGCAAATTCTTTTCCCCGAGGCTTCGTTTAATTCGTCACCAAAGTCCACCTGCAGGGGGCGCGTGTGACCCGGGGAACATGCTATTTTTGCAGCAGGGAGTAGGGTATTTTTGCACTGAAGAAGAGTACACAGCTCAGAGCAGGAGATATGAAGTAAAGCCCTGCGCAGGACTATTTTTTTTAATCCCGCTCAAGTGGAATTTCTGATGATTCCCACCCACTCCCGCCCGCTCCCGCCTGCTCTCCCGGTCATATATGAAAATATATTTTTAAAGTAAAAAAAACGATCAATGTTCTGTTATTGTAAGTTAGTATAGTAAGTTAGTAAGAAAGCTGCAAAAAGCATTCGTGTAGTGGATGGAAAACGCACCGAATATTGGCAACAATATTGCCACAAATAGGGTGGCAATATTGTTTTTTAGTTTGTAGCAGAAAAAACTTAAAGTGCATCAATTTGCCTAAAAATTTAAATAAAATTTTAATCGTATTTAAACTGTAAACAAGTTTTGACCATTTAATGGTAAAAAAAAATATAACCAATAAATAATTAATTCAAATTGATCAGCAACATTTAAACTCAGGAGTGCAATAATAATAATAATAATAATAAAATATTTAAATGTCATTTTATATTTTACAAACAAATCTTAAAGTGCATACAGAC
>JBBJLR010082390.1:0-10622 GCA_037577145.1 Brachypetersius gabonensis | reverse complement strand
ACGTAATTTCAATTCTCTGTATGTTCGGTACATATGGCAGAATTGACAATAAAGTTGACTTTGACTTTGACTTTGACCCTAAGCTCATAGCCAAGATATCAATGGAGTGGCTTCAGGACAACTGTGTGAATGTCCTTGAATGGCCCAACCAGAGCCTTGAATCCAGTTGAACATCTCTGGAGAGTGCAAAATGGCTGTGCACCGATGTTTCCCATCCGGCCTGATGGAGCTTGAGAGGTGCTGCAAAAAGGAATGGGTGACACTGGCCAAAGATTGGTGTGCCAAGCTTGTGGCATCATATTCAAAAAGACTTGAGGCTGTAATTGCTGCCAAAGGTGCATCGATAGTATTATATTGAGCAAAGGCTGTGAATACTTATGTACATGTGATTTCTCAGTTCTTTTATTTTTTAATACATTTGTAAAAGCCTCAAGTAAACTTTTTTCATGTTGTCATTATGGGTTGTTGTGCGTAGAATTCTGAGGGAATAAAATTAATCAATTTTGGAATAAGGCTATAACATATCAAAATGTGGAAAAAATGATGCGCTGTGAATACTTTCCGGATGCACTGTAAGTGCATACTAAGGCACACCTGTGCAATATTCGTGGTGTTTAATCAGCACCTTGATATGCCACATTTGTGTGTCACGGAGTAGACCTGAATGAAGGTGCATGTGCCCAGCTTGTAGCGTGACAGATGGGCTCGGACGTGAGAGACAGGAGAGAGCTGGTTCATCACGCATTTGATCTGTGAACGCTCCAGAGAAAAGTTAGGATTTCCACCAAGGAAACCATGTTCACTATGCACACAGATAAGGTAAGAGAGATTGCTCAAGAGAGCTAGAGTACTCACGGTACTGGGGAGATGAGATGATTCGACACCTGGGCAAACTTCAATGTCTATGTGCAGAGGAAACCGAACTTCCTGTTTAAATATCTTACTGTGAGTCATTTCCTAGACCTCGTGATGTCACGTTATCTGGTGTGCATGTCCCCCCCCCCAGTACCGGGACCAGACGGACATGACTGAGAGGATTCTGCGAAGATGGTAGTCCCGGATGAGACTGGGATCCAGGATGAAGCGCCCGGGGACCCAGGACCGTTCCTCTGGGCTGAAGCCTTCCCAGTCAACGAGGTACTGGGTGCTACGACTGCGGTGTTGCGAATCCAGGATCCGACGGACAGTGTACGCGGGACCACCATCGATGATCTGAGGCGGAGGGGGAGCCAGAGCCTGGGGAGACAGAGGAGGAAAAAAAAACTGTGAAGCATGAAAAACTGGAAGTAACTTGAGAGAGGCAGGCAGCTGGAGCCGAAAGGTTACAGGATTGATCTGGTGGGTGATCCTGATGAACTGTGAGGTGAGCTTTCGGTACTCAGTGTGCAGGCTGAGGTTCTTGGTAGAGAGGTAAACCCTGTCACCAATATAGAACAAACGTCTCGGAGGGTGTTGATGACTTTGCTGCCTGGTGTAGCGGGCGTTGGAATGGCGGATGGAATACCAGGACTGGGACCACAGGCGTTGACACCTGCGGACCAACTGTTGGGCAGATGGTACATCAACCTCCAGCTACTGGTGTTCCAACACTGGAGGCTGGTAACCATAGTACACCTCGAATGGGCTAAGGCCGGTGGCAGAGGAGGTAAGGAGGTTGTGGGACAGTTCGGCCCACATGAGGTAAGATGCCCAGGACTGATGATCTGCCATGAAACATCAAAGAAAGCACTCCAGTTGTTGGTTGGCCCACTCCATCTGACCATTCGTCTGGGGATGGTACCCAGCCAAGAGACTGGTGGTGGCATGGATCAGACGGCAGAGGGCCTTCCAGAACCTTGCCGTGAACTGGGGCCCTCTGTCCGAGACAATGTTCTTGGGGAACCCATGCTCGCAGACTACGTGCTCGATGACAAATCCTGCAGTCTCCTTAGCAAAGGGAAGTTTGGTCAGGGCCACCACGTGTACAGCCTTGGAGAAATGATCCACGATGGTAAGGAGGTTGTTCTTGCCATTAGATTCTGGGGGATTGGTCACAAAATCCAGACCAATATGTGACCATGGGCGACGTGGGACAGGTAAGGGCTGGAGTTCGGCGGACGCGGCAGAGTTAGGGGTCTTGGCGTGTACACAGGTAGTACAGGTCTTCACGTACTCCAGTATATCTTTACGGATGGTGGGCCACCAGAAGGCACGTTGAAGGAGAAAGAGGGTACGGTTAGTGCCAGGGTGGCCAGCCATGGCTGAAGAATGGGCCCATATGAGAGCCTTTTGATGCACCGTGCGTACAGCTTCCCAGGTGGAGTGTCAGCAGGAGGGGTGTCCAAGGTCTGTTCCTGGCAGACCCTGTCTTCTAACCCCCACCGGAGAGGAGCCAGGATGAGATGAAGGGGCAGGGACAGGCGTGTGTTCTGTTCGGGTACTCTTAGCCTGATGTTGACGTGAGAGTGTCAGCCTTGATGTTTTTGCGCCCCGGGTGGTAGGTGATGTTAAAGTGAAATTGTTCAAAGAACTGAGCCCACCACGCCTGCCTGGGGTTCAGTTGTTTGGCGTTCTTGATGAGGTTTTGATGGTCCATCCAGACTGTGAATGGGTCACCGCCGCCCTGGAGCCAGTGACGCCATTCTTCCAGAGCCCACTTGATGACAAGCAACTCACGGTCCCCCACCCCGTAACGTTGTTGCATGGGATTACATTTTCTGGAAAAATAACCACAAGGATGTAAGTTTCAGTCTGGACCTTGCTGTGAGAGGACTGCTCCTACACTCACATCGGAGGCATCCACCTCGACAACGAATGGTTTGGTGATGTCCAGGTGAAGAAGAACGGGTACTGTAGTGAAGAGTTGGCAGAGGTGATGGAAGGCGGAGATGGCTTCTGAGTTAAGGGTAAAAGGTCCAGGTCTGCGTTTGGTTAGGACAGTAAGAGGCATCGCAACTGAAGTGAAGCCCTGGATAAATCGCTGATAGATCTGTGAATGGTCCAGAGTGGAGTTAGGATTTCCACCAAGGAAACCACGTTCACTACGCACACAGATAAGGTAAGAGAAGTTGCTCAGGAGAGCTAGAGTTCTCATGGTACCGTGGAGATGAGATGATTTGACACCTGGGCATGAAGCAGAGTAACTTCAATGTCTGTGTGCAGAGGTTTCCTGTTTAAATACCTTCCTAGACCTTGTGTCACGTGATCTGGTGTGCGTGCACTGTGAGGTGGTATGGATTATCTTGGCAAAGGAGAAGTGCTCACTAACACAGATTTAGACAGATTTGTGAGTAATATTTGAGAGTAATGGGTCTTTTGTGTATGTAGAAAATGTTTCATGTCTTTGAGTTCAGCTCATGAAAAATGGGAGTAAAAACAAAAGTGTTGCGTTTATATTTTTGTTCAGTGTATATAGTTGAACTACACGAGGTTATTCTAGCTCGGTGACATAGCTAGAAAATGTAAACATGAGGATTTTTGTGAATATTTCAATTTCATTTGTGACCATTGCTACAATTGAACATATTTGTGGGCAGGTTATTATGAATGCCGTGGTGTGTTAACACACACACACGCACATTTAGGAAGCACTGTGCAGTTCACCCTCCCCCATCTACATTGGGGGAGATGCTATGGAAAGAGTCAGCAGCTTCTGGCTCCTTGGGGTCACCCTCAGTGCTGAACTCAAGTCCTCAGAACACGCAGCAGCAGTCACCAAAAAAGCCCACGAGCGACTTCACTTCCTCAGACGCCTGAAGAAGGCTGGAGTGTCCATCTCACCAGCTTCTACAGATGTGCAGTGGAGTCGATCCTCACAGGGAGTGTTGCGTCTTGGTACGGCAGCTGCACTGTTCAGGACATGAACGGTCTGCAGAGGGTGGTGAAAACAGCCCAGAGGATCATAGGCACTCCACTCCCTGCAATAATGGACATTTACCTCACCCGCTGTCTCAGAAAAACTACGAGCATCATGAAGGACCCCAGCCACCCTGCACTGCCACTTTTCACTTTCCTGCCATCCAACAGGAGACTGAGGACAATTCACACACACACAACACGATTCAGGAACAGTTTTTACCCCAGCGCCATCAGACTGTTCAACACACAGTAACTGTGGTCCTCTCTGTTGTACAATACATCTGTATTGTAGCACACAACAATTCACACTGCACTCACACTTTACACTGCACTCACACTTTCTCACTGCACAGTTCACTTTATACTGCACTGTTCACTTTACATTGCACTGTTACTTTATACTTTACTTTATACTTCATATAATACAACTCAACAAGTGACTAGTCATTATCGCTGCACTGTCTTGTCTTTCATGTCTTTAATTTCTCTATTTGCTATCTGTGAAGAGAGTGTTCAAGTAAGAATTTTATTGTGCTCTGTACACTGTACTTTGTACTCATGACAATAAATTTCAACTTCAACCCCCCCCCCCCACCTTCTCCATATAAGCCGCAGCTGCAAGTATGATGCGTATTTCTGTAACCGTGTTTGACACGTACCACGAACCTAAACATGTTGCACCCCAAATATACCTCTTCATGTCAACAGTATTCGATAATGACACTGGGCTCTTTCTGCAGGATGTGCTACATTACACTTTGCACAAGGATTTGGTTTGAGGAACAAAGTGTCAAAAGGTTTCTTAGTCAGGCCAAGCTTCTATGAGATGTGCTGAATCAACAAGTCAGAGCCATAGTGGCACCCTTCGAGTGAGAAGTCTGGAACCATCCCTAGGCGTTACATTCCTGGCTGCCTGCTGATTCACAAAGATAAAATGTAAAAAATATGCGTGGTTCCATTTGCAATCATTTTCGGAAATAAACAGGTGATGATAGAATCTAGAAAGGTGGATCTTGGTATTGACTGATTGGACTATACTTGGCACTGTAAGGAATAATGCAGATATCATGATTTTGATTGACATCAGTAAACATTTTGCCTGTTTGACTGGTTAGGCCTGTGATGAATCATGCCTACCTGTGGCAATGGTAAATACCCAAGTTGTTTTTCATGTCCATCCAGGCTTTTTTTCCTCCCTTGGAACACTCTTTCTCATTTAGCACATTTGACAGCTTCTTAGAGTACAGTAATTGAACATTTCATAATCTTGCATGTTTTATTAAGCATGTTCACACCAGCTTTCATCTTTTTTGAAAGTTGCCTTTTGAATTATTGCTTATGGCCAAATGTTTTAATTAGCGCCCCGGGCCGTGTGCAATGAGGGAGCTGTTCCCAAAGCAAGCTCATTATTTTATTAACCACGTATTTCAGAGGGCACTCCTAATTCATTCGAAAATATCTCAAACATGCATCAGTATAACCTCCACAAATTACAAGCATTAATTACCAAGGTCAGCACTGTGCATTGGTATGAGCTGCACTAGCTTTTATTGACTGATGCTGGACCACTGGGGAGCTGAAAGATTTCAAATATGCTATATTTTAATTAAATGGTACAGTAGATATACTGTGAAAGGCAACAATAGAAAGAATGCTTTCTAGGTTTCAATGGATTTTGCGTTCATACTTTCTAAATTAAAAGAAGCAAAGACATCTGTCAGAAATGAAAATTGCAAGAATTATAACCACTGTCACTGGAAGTTTTTTCAGAGCTCCTCTCCCTCTAGCTCCTCTCCCTACAGTATGGAGCAATCCACCTTGCATGTTAATAAATGGGAGGTGTATGATATACACTGAAACTGCATTTAGACTTGCTGTGTTGCCGGAGGGTTAAACACACTCTTGACGGGATACACACCCTCTTATTTTCCTGTCTCCTTCTTGTCCGGGAGGTGTTGTGTTCTGCTTCATGCCGACACTGATGTAAACCGGGAGGCCATGACACTTTCTAGGTACAGCATATATGCTGCTGCCTCTCAGCGATATCCCATCACTCTTACTGCCTGGAACTAACCTGATACAACCCCGCTCAGCCATGGCACAACATGCGGAAGAGCTCCGTGGTGTCTCCATCTTAGTGACAGCAGACATTACCCTGGAAGTAATCTGCTCAATGAGAGACTGAGACTGATATTGTCATGTCTGGACACGCAAGGTGTATTTTTCCCCTGTGTCTTGTGTGTATGTGTGTGTGTGGGTGTGTTTTTTCTTTTTTCTCCTCTTTCTCCTCTCCTCTGGGGGCAGCACAAGGTCCTTGAGGCCCCCGTCCTGCTGACGATCGATTGGCTGGTGTCATGGGACTGTAACAGTGGACTCAGGTACCAGCGTTTGAGTCCAGTGGCTGCCGAGTGCGGCAAGGCGGCTGGGTTGTGGTTTGGGAGGCACTCTTTTTAGCTTTGTCAGAAACCCTGCCGTGGTGAATGAGACGGATGAGCAGGGTAGAAAGGAGCAGTGTGGGGAGACGTGAGATGGACCTATAATACGGAGACCCCCTGCAAACCCCAGCCGGCTTACAAGGGTGAGTGTGAGTGGTCCAGTCGAGTGCCAAGGTGGGTAGAGGTTGGTCTGAGGTCTCTGTGTTTTTGCTTTTAGGTCCTTCGGCACGTTGGAGAACACCGAAATGAGGTGCTGTGCATTAGACGACTGGTGGGACGGATGCTCACGCTGTGAGGAGCCAGCGAAAGGACGACGAGATCGGTGTGGAAGGAAAACGTATCACCCAGGGACTGTGTGTCGAGCACGAGAGACAATGGGTGCTGCCAGAGGGGTTTGAGTTAAATTTTTTTGGTTTATTTATTTTGGTTTGAGATGGGCCTTGTTTGTTTTTTGTTAAATTCTTTCTCATTTTCTTTCTTTACCCACCTTATTGACTGTTTTGTCTCCCTTTCCCCCTTTTGTAATAAAAACCTATATGTGTGCAGTGACACTATCACTAGAGTGGAGGTAAATCTATTTGCTGTGATTAGAGGGTGTCGTGCTGCATGCTAGGATACTTGTTATAAAACACTGAGTGCTGGGTGGGGATTCGAACCAGAGATAAACCGTATGTGGAATAAGAATGTGGAGACAGTCAATAAAGGTGTATGTAGACATATTTTCTGTCTAAGAGTGGTTATTCTCCATTGTCTGTCGCCCAAGAGATCCAAAGGGTTAAAAAAAAAACTTATAGTAAAACCAAAATAAATAACAGGTTGGGGCCTGTTTACCCCGGGTTCCCAGAACCTAAACTTGGCATAGCCAGCGAGGATCTCTCTTGGCACAGCAATGGGGGAGAATCAGGAAGCAGAGATAGGTTCTGTTGTGTAGTTTCCCTGGTTCCTGAGTGGTTCATGGTTGACCAAGTTCGATGGGTCCATTAAAGCTACATTTAAAGAATGAAAATGGACCATTGAGGTTGGCATCCGCGCTCACCCTCACAGCTATACAGCAGGTTGACTTTGTGCTCAGTGCTCTAGCAGGGGATGCCAGGAGAGAAGTTATGTTACTTGGGGAAGAACAGAAATACACGGCAGTTAATTCTGACTTTCCTTGATAGCTTATATGGGGAGGATATAGGATTGGTCAGGCTGAGGGCAGATTTTCATACAGTGTCACTTTAGGTGGCACCAGAAAGAATGGGGGAAGGGGAGGATGACGACGCCCTGAAGAGCCAACTAATTGCCGGTCTCCACAGCAGCCCCTTTAAGAGTGAGCTCCAGAAGTTAGTCCAGAGGGCAAGTCGGTTCACGTTTGTGGAGGCTTGTAAGGAAACCAGAGAGGTAGGAGCTGCGAGAAGTGTGGCTGGCTGATTTACAGAGGGAGCAAGGAGTGTCTGAACGCACGGCCAGTGCAAGATCACCACCCTCCAGATGAAGAAATCCCAGGCCTGCGAGGCCCGGAGGCCTGCGGTGGGATGAGCAGCGGCACCCCATCTGTCTTTATTGTGAGGAGGTGGGCCACATGATGAGGGAATGTCCCAAGGGAATGTCTGAGGCCTTGATGAGCCGGGGTGTGCAGTCTGAAGGAAAAGTATGGCCAGTGTCGAGCAGTCTAAGGGACGCTTTGTTGGGGGTGAGCCCCGTCCTTGCATTTTAGATACAGGTTCGCAGGTCACCCTTTTTAGTCAGCGTCTGTTCACTCACTGCATTGGGGACACCAGGGTCAAGGATCCCACTGAGGTTCCATGGCTGACCCTTCATGGTTGCTGGTGTAGAGGTTCCCCAGCAGGGTGTAGTGATTGTGGAGGACCAGCACCTGTCAGCCCCAAGCGGAATCTTGGGGATGAATTTTATCAGACACTGTTGGGAAGTACTGCAGGCACAGGGTGGCTCCCAAGTGTATTTGTTTCAAACTACTTTCTCCAGGGGTGATCGGCAAGCCTAGGACCAGGCCTTCTCGGTGTGTTGGTACCTTGAGGTTGGGACTCATGGAGTTTTTGGCTTGCCTCAGGGTGGAGCAGCCGAGGTTGCTGCATCCCATGAGTGAAGGAATTTTATGGGTGGATGTGCCTGGGGGCTTGCTGCAAGAGGGCAACCTGGTCTTAGTCAAAGACTACCGTGTGAGAGGGGGGAAAGAACCCCTCCGAACCCCTCAACCCCTCTGCTCCACTGAGCTCTCGGTGCAACGTCCCCTGGCATGGGTCACGAAGATGGATCCAGATAGTGTGCAACCCCCATGCAAGTTAGTGCTTCACCCCCCAAGAGAAGAAGTGGTGAAGGTGGAAGTAAGGCCCATGACTGGGGCCCCTCCGGAACAGCTGGAGTTGCTGGCAGAGAAGGTGGCGGCTGCAGAAGTAGCTGGTCTGCTGGATGGGAGTGTTTGCCTGGGACTAAGAGGATCATGGGAAGATAGGATCATACTCATGGGCACTGCTGCTCCCAATCGAGAATGTTATTGGCCAGTTCCCCCAAGTCTGTACCCTGAGCTGAGGATGCTGCTGAAGTCCATGCTGGAGGGAGGTGTGGTGAAAGAGAGCTCAAGCCCCTGGGTGGCTCCGGTGGTTCTGATGAAGAAATAAGATGGTTCATTGATGGTTCGTTTCTAAATGGAAACTGATTGCAGTGACCCACAAGGATGCGTACCCCCTTCCACGTATTGAGGAGTCTCTCACGGGGCTGAAGAAAGTTGTCTGGTAATCAACCCTGGACCTGGCAAGTGGGTGCGGCCTCCTGTCAGAAGGTGTACTGGATGGAAGACTGCTAGCGGGCCTTTGAGGAGTTGAAGCAGGCCCTGGTCCAGGTCCCGGTGTTGGCTTACGCCATCTATACCCTGCCATTCTGCGTATATACTGATGCAAGCTTACAGGGGCTGGGAGCTGTGCTTACCCAGTTACAAGGAGGGTGAGAGAGAGTGATTGCTTGTGCGAGCCAAGGGTTGCATTAGACTGAAAGGAATGATCAGAATTGTAGTGCTTTCAAGCTGGAGCACTCAAGTGGGTGGAGGTGGAGACATTTAAGGACAACTTGTGGGAAGCAAAGTTTGTAGCCTTCACTGACCATTGCCCTTTGCTCTATTTGAAGACAGCCAAGCTTGGAGAGGTGAAACAGTGATGGGTGGGCCAGCTGACCTCGTTCGACTTTGAAATGCAACACAAGCCTACTAGGGAGCATCAGAATGCGGATGCCCTGTCCCGGCGGCCCGGCCCGTTGCAGTGACTCAGATCCAAACTAACAAAGAGTGGGAGAAACGGTAGGGTCAGGAACCTGAGGTGGCTCAGGTGAGAGAGTGGGTGGCCACGGGGTTCCAGACCACCCTGGATGAGCAGAGGCCTTGTCAGCTACAGACAGGAAAATGGATAATTCAGGGACCGTGTGTTGAGCACAAGGGACAATGGGCACTGCTAGAGGGGTTTGAGTTGAATTTTTTTGGTTTATTTATTTTTGTCGTGGCAGCCCAAGGCCCAATTAGTCTGTTTTTCATTATAAGTATATGTGTTTGGGGGAAGAAAAATGCTACCTATGACCCCCAAAACACCATCCCCACCATCAAGCATGGAGGTGGAAACATTTTGCTTTTTTGTTTCTATCTCCTTTTCTTTTCTTTACCCACTTTATTGACTGTTTTGTTATATTTTGGTTGCATGTGTGTTGATATATATGTTTATCTCCCTTTTCCCCTTTTGTGATAGAAACCTATATGTGTGCTGTGACACTATCATTAGAGTGGAGTGTAGAGAAGTAAATCTATTTGTTGTGATTAGAGGGTGTCATGCTGCATGCAAGAATACTTGCTGTGAAACATTGTGTGCTGGGTGTAGATTCAAACCAGGGGGCAACCATATGATAACAGACAATAAAGGTGTCTGAGAGTGGTTCTTCTCCATTGTCTGTCGCCCAAGAGATCCAAAGGGGTAAAAAAACATTATGGTTCCCATAATATTTCTGTTCTATTAAAAATACAAAATTTTGTACAATACAGCCTTCATGAATGCATTTAAACAGGCTCATCTAAAGTGGGTTAAAGACAAAAAACTCAGAGACAAACTGAAAGAAGTGATGGCCACATGAAGTGGTAGTAGTCTGAATGGCATCAACACAGCACTGGGAGGGGTTTTGGATGTCGAATTTATAGAATGTCTCGTAGAGATGTATGTATTCAAGACATGTAGGCTCTTGCTGGAATGGTTTGAGTGATCAAGTTTGAATCTCTTAAAACCAGCATGATACTTATAGTGGAGGAAATAATTATTTGACCCCTCGCGGATTTTGTAAGTTTGTCCAATGACAAAGAAATGAAAAGTCTCAGAA
>JBBJLR010082350.1:0-10623 GCA_037577145.1 Brachypetersius gabonensis | reverse complement strand
GCAGCGACAGCCAGGATCCCCCGCAGCCCCCCGAGACCCCCCATCCCCCAGGGGCATGCAAGACGTCAAGTCGTGATCCCCCTCACCCCCTATGTTAAGTGTTCAATTATAGGGGACCAGATAGAATTCAAATTTGACAGTTCGTTACTGAACGAAGCAGACATTCTCTCCATACTGATATGATCCAACACCAGACACCTGTAGTGATTAATATTAATATTATTTATATTATAATATTATTTTTCGTCGACTCGACTTTGACTTTGGTGACCGACTAGTCGACTTGAAAAATGAATGCCCTAGTGTGTGGGCATCAGGAACAATACTACATGCCAGACACAGGTGTGGATAAACCTTTGAGGAAGGGCTGTCAGACCAAGCACCCTCTTGTTCAGAATATAACAGTATATGTTATATTATAGTAATGTTTTAAAAGCTTCAGTGCTTTTACCACCCCCTTTCCAACCTCTTTCCTTTTAATATGCAGTACCAGAATCGATGGAGATTTCCTCTCTGAAACTCACCACAGTGTTGGAATGCCAACAAATAAAGCACAGACAAGGTCTTTACAAAAGCATCATTTTGAACAGCAACCTTATCTCTGTGTATTTGGTGCATGCTCTTGCATACAGTGACTTTTAATCCTGTGACTTTTATTATGGATGTAGGTGAATGTAGTAATAGAACGCTTGCCTAAGGACTTGCACTGGTGTGTAGTGTTTGCCCATACAGGGCAATCGAAAGCTGGTTTGCTGCATGAAGGGTAGCAGTATTACCCACTTCACTACACCAACCATCATGCTTGGTAAACTGATCGCTTGTTGATGTTAAAAAAAGAGATTTATAGCAATTCAGTAGCTTCTGTGAAAGTAGGTGATGGTGGTATTTGCTAGGGGGCTGTTGGCCATCAGCTTAATTTTCTTTGTTTTATTTGATCATTTGTTTTATTTGCTTTTAAATCAAACATTGTTATGACAATTAGTTGCATAATATTTAGGTTGAACCTGGTCTGGAAAACATGAAACAAGTCAATGGAAAATGTATGTGGGCCACATGTTGCAAAAGTTTGGGAACCCTTGGCATTGTGGATAAATTCACAGCCTTGAAAACTTCAATTTGGGGAAAAATTCTTGATTAGGTAGTATTTTGGGAATAAATGCTACACTTGCTATCCTCTAAAGGACGATTCTCTCTTGCTGAGAGGTGCTGCAATTTTCAGCATTAAATAATAAAAAAAAAACAGATTCTTGTTGCCCTCGATTCTCTCGGGTTGTTTTTCTCCTACCTGCCCAAAAAGTTACAAGCCTTTTGGAAGCAATAAAACATATTGTGCAACATTACGGTTCTCTCCAGTGGCTCAGTGGTAAAAATCCTGCCTCTGTAATCGAGAGGTTGTAGGTTCGACTAATAAGGGGTTATCTTATTTACTTATTTTGAGTTTGGTCTCATCCCAATGCTGCCATATCCGCTTCCATTAACAATTAATAAGTGTTTGCTTGACATGCAGCATTGAAGAATAATTTTGCAGAGCATTTTATTGTTTCCTGCAAACCCTTTCCTGAGTCTCTATTCAAACACATTAACGTATGAAAGAAACCAGACACACCAAACACTCAGTTAAGCACCAGTCTTTAGTGCTGAGCGTCTGTAAAGCCTGAGCCCGACACGGCTCAGGTTTGATCAGACTGTCCTCTTTTCCTGTGCCACCTGCCGTGACACGCTATCGATCCAGGCCCTCGGGGGAATTTCAATTCGCTAACCACAGAAAATCTCCCGCAGCCCCCCTCTAAGCTACTCTAAGTAATTTGGCCATCTTCATCACAGCTGCTTACGGTGTCCCGTCGGGGACAGAAATCAATCAGGAGCTGCAGAGGTCTGCTTATTAACTGTCGATAGCCAGCCTTTCAGACTCACTTCCTTAAGCTTAAGACGAAATCTAATATGTTTGCGGCAGAAGGCAAGAAAGGCTGGCGCATTCATGAGAAAGGTCTGCAGCTGCCAGGGAGAGAATAAATATAGAAGAACAAATATACCCACAGGTCACGCTCCCACACACAAGCTAAACTTTATTGTTTTTGAACAGCGTCATGAAAAGGATGGACTCGTCTCGGAAAGTGCGCACATTCGGTGTGAAAGTTTGACTCCTCTCCCAGGGCGATGGATCCGCAGAGGCAGAGGCTTCACTTTGTGTTTCGTGCAAGGGTGCAAATGCATTTAAAAATAAATAGAAATGTCCTAGTGCGTTAGGCCGGGAACCGAGGAGTGAGGAGGGGGGCAGGAAAAGGTCTGAATCATCTGCCCTTCTCCACCTCGTACACCCTGAGGTCTCGGGGTGCACATGGTGCGGAGAGGAGGGGGGATGACATTCCAGTCGGAGCTCATGATTCGCACCCCTGCCATGAGGAGAGAGGTGAAAAACGTTTGGTTTGCTCTTTTTCCTTTCCTTCCCTTACCTCTTTCCAGTGACATCTGTGGAAACGGTGGCTGAAAGGAAAACATTGTCCAGATATCAGTCCATCATGGACAGTGCTGATCACCCACCAGTGTTGTGGTCAAATTAAAAAGCCCTTTTAGCCACAGACTCAGCAACAAAAAATGCCCCACTGAACACCACAGAAAAGCCTCCCTCCCCACAGAAATGGGGTTCTTTAACCCTGTCCCACACCCATCCATCAGACTCTATAACCCCTCCCCCTGTCACACACCTACTCATCAGACTCTATAACTCCTCCCCCTGTCACACACCTACTCATCAGACTCTATAACTCCTCCCCCTGTCCCACACCCACCCATCAGACTCCATAACTCCTCCCCCATCACACACCCACCCATCAGACTCTATAACTCCTCCCCCTGACCCACACCCACTCATCAGACTCTATAACTCCTCCCCCGTCCCACACCCATGGTTGGACAGGAAAGGGAAGGTTCTGAAATATGTGGTGATTGAAGCCTAAAGCTTATGCCAAAAGGTCTCGGGAGTTTCACTGTAATAGAAAGAAACTGCCTCATGACTCCAAATGGAGCATCTGCTGCCAGAGTTTGACTGACACCTAGAACATCTTCATCAGTATTCATGCAACCCATATTTTATATATAGGCACTATAATAAAACTCTCTCACTCTTTCCCTATGTCTGTTTAGATTTCTCCAAACAGTTCTAGCTGTAAGAAGTGGCTCCCGCCAAGTACCTGGTCTCCTTGGCTCTGAGGGAACTGCAAACTCTGCAAGGACAAGCAGCCCACTCCAAAGAGAGTGCACCTTTTAAGCCCGCCTTACTAGTTCTGCGTGGTAAAAGCGAACAGAAACACAGTAATTTTCTCTGCATTCTGTTCCGCTCTCAGCTAAACTCCAGTGACGTTTTAAACATTGATTTTTTTTTAGGTAGAGAATTGTCTTCAATAATAGCCCCCTCATTAGGCTGCCATTACAACCAATTATGCCATGCTTTTTAACAACAAAGGCTCTCATACAAGGATGCTTTGGCAGCCGTGGAACAATTTATTAGCCCAGTGTGCACATCTACATGTTATCGAAATAAGCCATTCAGAGAGCGCTCACCCACGTAGCCGCTATGGACTTTTTTTCTCATTTGATGTGAACGAATAAACACTAAAATGAGCATCAAGGAATGTCAGTTAATTACGGAATGTGAGTGACATGGATCCATGCCAGCAGTGCAAGAGTCAGATTCAGATTTTATTTGTCACATATACAGTCACACATGGTACAAATTGCCCCCGAACGTTAAAAATATACTCTTATAGATAAAGTGCAGGTGCATTACCAACAAGACTGATTGTTTTGACACAGTAATAGGAGTTTATAATAGCATTATAAAGTGCAGGTGTTACATGAATGTATGAGGTACAAATAAGAACTATACAGGGTGGAGTATTAATGTGGATATGCATGTAATATGAGTCACAGTTCTAGATGTTGTAGATGTTAAAGTGCAGGTGATGATATCATACTGGAGATAATTACAGAGTCCGGATCTGCCTCTGATTCAGGGCCCAAATAGTCTGAGGGAACAACCTCATCATCATTCTCTCTGTTTTGGCTTTAAGGGAGTGGAAGCGCACCTAAATTGTCATCACACTGACGAACAACTCCTTATATGGAAGTTTACCTGCCAAACAACTCCTTATATGGAAATTATTGCTATTAAAAATTTTGAAAATGTATTAATACCCACAACTACAGGGGTTTTCAAATGGGCGTCACATGCAAATGCCCATGAAGAGCAAAAAGGCCCAAATGTATATTAATTTAGGAAACAAAAACCAAGATCTTTGAACTCACAGAGGGAGGGGCTCCGGAGAGTGGCTGAGCGGCAGCGCTCTTCAATTTCAATTTCAATTTTCAATTGTATTTATATAGCGCTTTTATCAATGGTCATTGTCACAAAGCAGCTTCACAAAATGAAATAAATTGTGTGTATGAATGTGTGAATGAAATGCCTCTGATGAGCAAGCCAAGGGTGATGACGACAAGGTAAAAGGTAGGGCAGCAAACGGCGAGCATGAAGAAGAACAAACACTGGTTTTAAACTGTCTTACACTGTTTAGATTTACTAAAATCAAATTTCACTGATACACCCAATACACTCTGAGTTCTAAAGGGTTCACGCAAAAGCCTGGGTTGACTCTCAGATTTGAGTGCGCACTTGTTTACGAGGGCCACTCTGTGTTTCAGATCCACTCAATTTCAGGAAACAGTCAAATTGAGTATGTTTTGAAGGCCGTCAGATAAAACAAGGAGAGAGGTTTCGAGAGTTTTCTGAACTTCAGTAGTGCTGTGAACAATTGCTGAAGGACCCAACTTCTGGTTAATATGCCCGAGTAAGAACGCAGCCCAAAAAGTGCTTCTTATTCAAGAACTCGTGCTTATACGCTCATTTTCCCAGCAGTTCTCATTGTGAGTGACGAAGGAGTGTCACAATCACCGCAGGGTGAACGTTCAAAAGCAACACTAACGTGAATATGTTGTCTTCTGAAAAAATGAGACACAAATATGGTGATAAACCTCGAACAAAGGGTTTGACTAAATGTGTACAGCAACAGAGTGTTTCGTAGCTGTTAATGAGTTCAGCTCCTGCTGGTTCTCCTGCCGTGTTTTACCGCAGCTCTAATCAGAGTCAGATCCACCTGATTTTCCCCATTAAGAAGCTCCCGTTGACTCCAGCAGCTCAATCAGGTGTGTTAAATCAAGACTTCATGAAGAATTAAAAACCACTTGGTGATCCATTATCAATAAACATACTATATGGATGAGGTTAGTCTTACATGGGGAGATGAGGTGATGCATTCCAAAATGCATTAAATACCACAGTGACACTGCAACTTTGCACAGTAACTGACATATATAATAACACAGCAGATGTCACATGCAACCATGAGGTTAAAATAATATAGATAGACAGATACTGCAATGCTGATTTAATTTAATGACCAAAAATTCTAGTATCTGCCATAACAATTACTGTAAATTATTATAAATCAACATAATCTGCCACAACAATGCCTGGCATTGTCATGATGAGAGGTGAGAAGGGAAAGGGGAGGATGCCAAGAGATTATGTACAGGGGAACAGAGTTTAATAATAACAAAAGAAAACACAACACTGAACAGTAAACCAATACCACCGACTCTAAGTAAACAGATACAAATACACAATGACAAAGAAAACAAACGGCTAGGCCCGTGCCACTCCAGGAAAACCAAACAGAAAAACAAAATCAGGTAACAGGGCGGAACCTTCCTCGCACACTGCGAGCGGAAAACGTGAACACAGAATACTAGCGCGGACAGAGCGTAACCAACTCTCTTAAACAGGAGAAGCACAAGTCTGCAAAACAGAAAAACAAGCAATCATAAACATACAGGAGATCAACGAGAACAGGAGAACAACTACACTCTACATACACCAAAGTAAGACAAATACAGACTCATAGGACAGGGGTCAGGCTGGGGTTTAAATAAGGAAACCTAAACAAGACACAGGTGAAACTAATGATGAAGGTACACGACACAAACATGTACATGTTCCGTGTACCTTCAGCACCACCACTGGGTCCCTGAGCAAGACCCTAAACCCCAAGTTGCTCCAGGGAGACTGTCCCCTGTAGTTAGAGAATGGAAGTCGCTTTGGATGAAAGCATCTGATAAATGTAAATAAATACAATGAAAACACTGTGGAAAATACTCTAAACAGAATACACTGTGTTATATAAACAAAGACATATTTAGTATTTCTAGTAACACAAATAGTGGTAAAGAGTGATTGCTGTAATAGGAGATATGTAATAGATACTGACATATGTAGTGATATTTCACACAGTAAAACTTTGTCATTTTATTATCATTTCTACCATATAGTACACGGTGAAATGAAACAATGTGGCTCCGGGACCATGATGTGACACAAAAAGACAGAACAGAACAAAACAGAACATAATAATAAGATTTTGCACATAATGAAATGACATTCTCTAACTAAATACACTGAAGATAGCCTAAAGGGCACCTTTGATTGACGGTTTTGTGTCTTTTCTTCCCTGGGAATGTACTCCCGCATAACATATAGCATAGAACTTTTTTGGTGTGGCAGCAATTCATAAAATTCATAAAAAAGTCTTTGCAATGTATAATGAGATTTCATATTGAATGCAAATCAGTCATAAATAATACAGATGTCCTGTGGTAAAATGACAATCTCTCCATCTCACCATGTAAAACAAATCCAATCCGAGGGCCTTTTCCAATAGAATCCAGTAGAATAAGATCACAGGCTCACTGTAAAACCAGTGGCATATTCTGGAAAACACTTCTTTGTGTAGTTGCCCCTTCTGAATCATCACTGAAGCATCTCTACAAAGAGTGATGTCGCAAGATTTACTATGTAGCAGCTTAGTATGTCAAGTGGTTGCAGCTGCTTTCTAGTCCTGCTGAGGCTGTAAAACGTAATGGCATGTGGCTGGAGGCTCAGAAAGATGGCAGGAGCCATCACATGCCTTCAGATGTGTGCAGCCATCACCCTCCTAAACTGATGAGGCTGCTGTGTGATATGGGCCACAACAGGGAAGAAGAAGAAACAAAGATGAACTAGAAACATTTCTGCAAGAAAATGCAAAGGTCGCTTGCATAGTTGCTATAAAACCAGTGTTAAGAGACACCCAGACATTGGTTTTATAGACATAAAAAATAAACTTGTGCACCACGGATTCAAACCATGTAGTATTTATAGTATTTGTGTATATAGCACCATGTATTTTGCAACTATAGGCTAAATGGTTAATACTCAATCACTGATCTGTCGATGCACTACACCGTATTTTAACAGATGCACCACTTTTCAAACCAAAACCAGGTGAAATAAAAATAAATAAATTATTAATAATAAAGAAACTTAAGAAAAACAACAGTGTCATTGTTGACTCTATCGCACAGACAAAATCAGATTTTCTTCAGTGTCTTTTATTATGTTTTAAATACTGTTATTTTTAGACAGGGCATTTATAAAAAGGCGTGTTATTATTAGAAAAATGCATTTTGTTATTTTCAGAAGGGGCGGTTGTATAGAATAGTTGTTGTATTGCTTTGAGTTACGTTTAGAACAAGCACTGTGATACTTCTAGATCTGAAATATTTGAGTAGAAATACTAAGCTAACGGCTAGATCTAAGCATTGCAGAAAATGCACACAGCGCCTCTAGTGGACAAAGCGGGTCAAAAGTCCATGGGACATTTACAATCGTGCAGAACCTTGCAGAACCCTGCAGAACCATGTACATGTACATGTACTGAAGGAGGCTGTGTGTATTTATCTGTAGTATTTGTAGTATTTGTGTATATAGCACCATGCATTTTGTATAGAGTGTTTCCTGCAGAGTTTTACTGGGTTTATTTAGACTTTATATTTTATATTGTTCTTATTTCTCTGCCTCTGTGTGTCTGTGCAGTTGTAACATAAGCAATTTCCTCTAAACTGGTGATATTCTGGTTCAGTGGTACCTTGGTGGTTCCACTTAACCAAAAAGAGGTTGTTAACTTGCTGACTCTTACCAAACCATTTATGGATGATTTCCAGTTAAACCACAACAAACAGTGACACACTTTCATAACTAAACTGAGCTTTAGTGTCTTAAAGTCTGTTTATGACTCTGCTGCCCTTTGCAACTATAGGCTAAATGGTTAATACTTGCTCACTAATCTGTCAATGCACTACACTGTATTTTAACAGATGTAGCACATCAAAACCAGGTGGAATAAAAATAAATGAATTAATAATAATTTAAAAAAAAACTTGAGAAAAACAACAGTGTGATTGTTGACTCTATCGCACAGATAAAATCAGATTTTCTTTAGTGCCTTTCTGTTTATGCTGCCATTGGAACCTTTGGGCCAGGCAGTTCCCATCAGTCCCCTGATATTAAACCTGTCACAATTAAGAGCTCTAAGCTCTCAATTTCTTCAGTGGTTGGTCTGACTGCTCTGTCTGAACTCTATTCTGAAAATGGAGGGTCTATTCCCTTTATATAGCCAATTATCAGGCTCCAGAGTGAGCTGTAAAAATCTTCATGCTTCTAAATTAGGTCATCATTCAGTAAGAAAGCCATATTTACATATATTTTTGCTTCCCGATGAACAGCTTTGCCCTTTAAAAGACTTTGATCCGATTGGATGGCAAGCATCCCCAAATAGCTAAACATGTCTGAAGAGATGATGAAAAGCCCGACTCCCTGGAGAGAAGCTGGGGTGGCTCTAGTTAAACTGTTAAAGCTGAAAAATATCCTTTTTTTTAATTTAATTCCTCTAAACAGTCCTTTTTACCCTTTAAAGTATAGAGTTGTTTACAACCATTTTGCGAACCAAATTTCAACTGACTTCATGCAATTGTATGAGTAACTATGTTGTTAGATGATAAAGATTTGGTGTTTTATGTTCCCTCTGTATTCACAGTGGTTTATATCAAAATATTGACTTCATTTTCACATGTTCTACATTCTAGGGAAGTCAAGGTAAGCTCTAGGTGTTAATGATGATTTCAAGACACATTAACAAGCAATACATGTATAACCACGGTGTTGGTTTTAGAATGAGCAGTATCTTGTGTTCAAAACTGGCTGTGTGTTATTTTTGAGGATAAGCATTGTATTATTTGAAGAATTGGCATTGTATTAGTTTAGATTGGACATTGTGTTAATTTTAGAATGAGCAGTGTGTTATTTTTAGAACAATCACTGTGTTACTTTTACAGAGTATCATGTTACTTTTAGAATAGACATAATTTTATTATGTATTTTAAACACTGTTCTTTTTAGAAAGGGCATTTAAACAAAGGCATTGTGTTATTATTAGAAAAAGACATTCTGTTATTTTCAGAAGGGGTGGTTGTATAGAATAGGTGTTGTATTGCTTTGAGCTACATTTAGAACAAGCACTGTGTTACTTCTAGAATTAAAACATTTGAGCAGAAATAGCTAACGGCTAGATCTAAGCATTGCAGAAAATGCACACAGCCCCTCTAGTGGACAAAGCGGTCCAAAAACCAAAAACCTTGCAGAACCTTGCAGAACCGTGTACATGTACACGTACTGAAGGAGGCTGTGTCAGAATTTTTCTGCTTGTTTGAAAGAACTACGGGACAAAAACGCTTAAAATAATCGACCTTTTCTTATCACCTGAGATAACAGTGACTTACAGGAGCAGAACTATATCATGATCACTCGTTCATGATGAATCAGCACTCTCTACACACATAAGGACCCCTGTATAACTGCTTGTGTTGCTTGGATGGAAAATATTTACTCTCAATCTCCATCCTGCACCATGATATTTACATATTTATAACTGCTTTAGATAAGTAATAAGGTGCATGGTGCATTTGTGATTTGCTGCACTGAGTGTATGTATCTATTTGTTGTTGATTGCTGTTCAAAAATCATCTTCATGGACCATGGGCTACAGGGAGCGCGCCGCAAAATGTTCCACGCAAAAACATAATTCCTGATATGAGAGACACTGTAATTCCCACTGTTACCAATCTGTCAAACCTGCAGGAAGTTATGATGGGAAAAAAGGCTGTTTGTGCCCATGTGTTGTACTTTCAAGCTCAGAACTAGAAGCAGTTGCATCATATCTTTTCATTTAGCCAAGTTTGACAGGTGCAGAGATGGCTCGAAAACACTGGTAGTCAAATGGGAATTCTGTGCACTGGGATACAGGAAGGATCAAGAAAAGCAGAAAAAAAACTGTTTAGGAAATCAAGAGTAGAGTCCTAAAAAGAAATCTCAGTTAATGCCAAAGCTTTAAATATCTGAAGCATTATATATTTGCATGTAAAGTGAGTGATCATGTCTGGAATCAGTTCAGCATAAGCCCAGGCCCTGATGAGAATGCGAATTTGGCTGAAATGAAAAATGATCTCGGAGAATTCATGCTGCAGTCAGCTGTGGGCTGAGAGTACTCAAAGATCTGCATCACAAATGAAGATTAGTTATAATATCATGACACCCAGTTTAGTGCTGCATTCAAAACAGGCTGAACTAAACAAAACAAGCTGCGAGAATTCATTAGGAATGCAGTATAATCAACTTCTGCTTCTCTTGGATGTATATAT
>JBBJLR010082339.1:0-10623 GCA_037577145.1 Brachypetersius gabonensis | reverse complement strand
TCCCCTGTTTTTTTTAAGTAAATAAATCAGCAGAATCAGAAAACTTTATAGCTTAAAAAAAGGTTAGCATTAGCAGTTAGCATTAGCATCATGCAAGGACTCATACACAAAAGAAACGAATAACTTTCTCTACCCACATGTTTAGACAGGGCACAGCTTCCTAATACTAAATAAACTGAGATAACTGTTGAAAACGAGGAGAAGACACAGATCAGTCATGCTACATGCTGCAGCACGTTTCTTTTTCTTTTTCTTTTGATGGAAGTTCAGTGTATTACCGCTTATTATATTATTATATTATTACTGGACTGGTGGCGGTAAAACAGTCCTGTTCCCAGAAAAATCCGCATTAGACTGAATCCAACTTAAACCTACACATTTACATACAGTATATTAACTCATTCAGACTACAACAGATTAGCCCACCCACTTACACTAAAGCACTGAAGGAGTGTTTCTGCCTGTACTGCTATTAAAAGCAAACCAGAAGACAGCTAGTTAGACAATCAGAACAGAGATCATTTACTTATGTCTTAAACGCAAAATAACCAAAAGATAGTTCACAAACAGCTAAATTACAGCTGTTTTTTGGTACATAAACCATACACATTCTAGGTGAACCTTAAGGGGAAAAAAATAATAGTGTACAAGAGAAATGCAGGATATGGGGCCCTTTAATTGACAGTTATTCCACTGCCTTTGTCAAAGAGATGGATACAGAGTGAGGGGGGTGTCTATCTAAGAGAGTCATTTCAGGGTTAGGCATTTTGGGGGGTTGAGTGAAATAAAAGTGGGTTGGGGGTGCTGTTTGTGTTGTTATGCGGAAGGGTCAGCTGGCGTTATGCAGCGTACACTCTTGTGTCCTCTCGTTCCCTTTATCTAGATGTTCCATTCCATCTGCCGGAGACTGTGTGTGCTCAGTCCATACATTGATCCGTAGATGGCACTTTAGGGTCAAGCTTTTGTCTCAGAGCACTACCTCTGGTGGATCCTCTCTCTTCTCGCTGTCATTTACAGACAGTGCTTTGACACATTCTGTGTGTAGCCCTAGCAAGAGAATAACACACATCTCTGACCTCCTGGACCTTTGTCTTTTTATCCCCTCAAGCGCGAGCCTCTTACCTGCTCAAAGCTCTTTAAACGTGTACCTGGGGACCATGCTATTGAGACATCTCTAGACAGGTATGGATCCCACAGGCCACGGAAGGATATGTATTGAGCCAAACGGCCCTCAGATTTATTGCAGGAGCGCTTCATGCATTGTGCATGTGGAGAGGAGAACCGGACACAGTCGAGCTGGTGAAGTCAGCAGTTCCACGCCATCACTGTTTACCATACAGTACTGTTCAGTGTATTCTGTATACAATACAAGAGCTCTAAGACTTCCTCATGCGATGTTTGTTTGGACGGGAGGCTGTAACATCGTCTGCAAACTCATTTTGAGGTTTACGCATTTAAAACAAAACATACGCTGCATTCTCCAGTGAAAGACTTGGTGTTCATTTCTGATTTGTTGCTCAAACCCAGTTCAAATCCGTTCAAATCCATGTTTATCAAGTGACCCATACCAGTCATTAGTGTAAACTAACTGAAAAGGACCCTCTGGTGCACAGTTCATCATCACATTAGCCCATGCCAGATGATGACATAGTCATATTAGCATATGCACTGTGATGTAAGGCCATCAATAAAAGTGGCTAAAATTGGAATTTATTATTGTGTTTGCACAGCTCTGGTAAAATAAATAAATCATTTGTGCCACTTCAGCCTTGAAATATGAGCTATAGATGGTCACAAGCTGCTTATTGAGTCCAAGTCGAGTTTTGTAGATTTTAATCTCATTATCAGCTGCAAGAATTGCATTGCAATAAACTCCTACCAAATGACATGGCTTCAAATAAATCTTTCATTATAGAAAAAAAACTCCTTCAGACAGAAGAACTGAACTGTGACACGTCATGCAGTAGCACGTCAAAGCAAATTTACCCACCATCTGTAGTTTATGCTTTTAAAGGGTCAAAAATACAAATCAGTTTACAGAAACGGACTGTTTTAGGTACATTAGCTATTGTATGGTAGGCGCTGCCTCTCGTTGTCTTATTTACTGTGTTTGACTGAAGCCGATCTGACTGGCAAAGTCCCGCAGTTGTGAAAATTAACAAAAAAAATAAAATATTTGAATCATGTTCTACATTAAGGTCTAAAGTAATGACTTTTGTTCGTTTTTTTTTCAAGCTGAAGTGTCACTAGTCTTTAATCCAGAATCTGAATCAAGTCACAAATAATTTCATAACTCTTCTATTCTGGCTATAATGTTCTGCTGGACCCAGCGGGTGGAGGTAGCTCAGTGGGTAGGATACTTGCCTCCGGAACAAAAGGGCATGGGTTCGAATCCTGCCCTAGGCACAACCACTGGGTCCCTGAGCAAGACCCTGCTCCAGGGAGAGACTGCCCCCTGTAATTAGGGATTGGAAGTCGCTTTGGATAAAAGCGTCTGCTAAAATGCCGTAAATGTACTTCTGAGACAAAAAGAAACACACAAAATGATAAACCATACACATATCATGCACACCCAGACACCGAAGCTGTTCCAGGGAAAGGCAAGCAGTGACTGCTTACACAATATTGCCTTTGGAGAGCAGCACAGAAGTTGGGAATTTGGCTTAGTTTTTGAATAATTTTCTTGTGAGAAAATCCTCAGTCCAATACAAGTCATGAGGAATATAATTTGATGCCAACCATGGGCATCAAATGGGCATTGAATAGTTTGTGACTTAGATTTGGCTTTTAAACCAAATTCATCTCAGAAATGATATTATATTTGAGATTGTTTAGTCTGTGCCTCTAGGGATTTGAATTTTAGCACCCAGTTACATTTTGAAATTGCTGAAAAAAGGAGCTATGGTAACAGCTCACATCAAACGGTGAATTTTCACATTTACAAAAGAGATTCACGTTCTCAAGTAAACACAACATTGAGACAGTACATATTTGCACACTGCATCAACCACAAGGACAAATTAGAATCATGCAGCAAAGAGAAACTCAAACTCTAAACCACAAACACCATGTGCACCCAGACATGGGCCTTGTCTCGTGGGAGCGCAGGCAGTGACTGATCACACAGTGTTGTCTTTGGAGAGCAGCATGGGAGCCAGATCAGTCATGGAATCAGTGATGTATACATTGAGGAGGGGAGGAAGGGGAGGAAAAAAAAGAAGGAAAAAGGCAGAGCCCTCCCCACAGCAACAGACGGCAGCCTATTGAATCCACCATCTCCTTCCTTTGCCTGGCTGGGCTACTTTAGTCCATGTGGTGATGTCATCCGGCTGGAGCTGTAAGCCCTAGCCCTGTCTGGCAGTTGTTGCCTGCTGTGGATGACTCTCTCCCTCCACACTTTTCACCTTGAGACAGTGCCCTTAGCTCCAGTGCTTGCACAGCCCATGTTATCAAAACAAAGCAAGGCGTAGGCGAATGCGTCGTTTATCACAAACAATATGTGGGGGAAATAATTAATGAGGGTTAATCACTTTCGTCAAGTGCACAGGGCTGCTTCAGAGCAGACCTCCGAGTTAATGCATCGGAGTGCTGATTTAATTATCAGCTCCGTCTCCAGACGAAAGCATCAAGTACACTGACACCACGCTTACGGCAAGCCCTCTTCAGTCTGGATTCAAGCTGTCCTGATTGCCATTGTTATCACAAAACCTTGTATAACCAAAAAGGTCACTTTCGTTAACGGAAAGAAATTTTAGATTTATTTTAGATTCATTTTAGATTCATTATGTAATGTTCAAACAATGTAAGCTGACACGTTCATATGGTATAGTGTTGGAATAGTGTAGTGTGTAGTTGTACTTTGTGTTTGTGCCTGCATTTGTATTGCTCCAATAGCTGTACAGACATTCCACCATCCTACAAGATGTGTTCATTGTCAGATGGGCAGTAATCCTAGTAATCTTTCGCATCCTTCTCTGTTCGCATGCGCTCTCTAAATTCGATTCATGGCAGACTATGCAATTCTCAGTCTTCTGTATGTAAGGTAGATTTCATCTCTACTCTTGCATTCTTTCACTCATTCCACTTCTTAGCTCTTACTGAAACTGGGATTACACCAGAGAATTTGACAACATTAGCCACTGCTTCTCTCTCATAAATGCACTTCACACCTCAGTATTTCTCTTGAATTCCATTGTATCACTATAACTCAACCCAACAGACCTAATATCATTGTTCTTTATCATCCACATGGGACAATAGCAACCTTCACTGGAGAACTGGACAACCTTCGTTCGTCTTGGTGAGTTTCATAACCCAAATGACAAGCGGCATACCTGTGGCATCCTTGAGTTTCTGTCATCTTCTGGAAGGTCAGCATAGCTCACATTCTTTACCATCTCTCTGATATACTTCACTACAACCAAAAATAATTGAGAGCAATTGTACAACCAAAGAGAATTGAGAGCAGTGGAAAGGAAATAGAGAAAATTACATTTTCACTCTAAGCTTCTCTCAAATCTTTCTCTCCTAACTAAATTTATCACTAGGATATCTGCTGCAAAACCTTCCTTCTTTAAAGCCGAACTAGAGGGTGTTCATTCAACCCTCACCAATTCTTTGCCACATCAATTTTCAAACCTCCTGTTCCTCCTGTACCTTCTCCCATCTCCACAGAGGACTTTGACACCTTTGATTAAAAAATCACCCCTCTCCTTTTTTAAACCTCCATTTACCTGCTTTACCCCACTTTCCATGGATGATGCACTTCAGGTCTTGACATCTTGCAACCCTATAGCAGCACCTCTTGATCTCTCACATGATAAATGGCTCCATGGAAACTGGCCATGTTCCTACAGCCTTCAAATCAGGTGCTGTCACACCAATCCTTAAAAAGACCACTCTTGACATAACTTATCTGAACAGATATTGACCGATATCTCTTCTCTTCTTCCTTTCCAGAGTTCTGGAGTGTGCTGTATATAACCAACTCAGCCTAATCCTATCACCAGGTAAGCTTCACACCCCAAACCAATCTGGATTCACAGCAATTTTAGCTTCATGCAGCCAAAACAGCTAAACTGTCAACCATCAGATCCTTCTGGCTTCACTCACCAAACTCAGAATGCCATGGCATAGGATTGTGACCTGCCTTGAGGGTCGTGGTTACTAAGTGTAATGGAAAGGATCTATGTCTGCCACATGAATCCTTGCCACTGATGTTCCTCAAGGCTCAGTGCTTGGCCCCCTACACTTTTCCTCTTGGTTACGTATCCTCACATGGTTTCTCCTGACTCTTATGTACTGAGGACACTCAATTCATCCTCTCCTTTCTTCCTTCACTGTCTTCCTGTGGCTGCTCACATTCAATTTAAAACTCTAACACTCACCTACAAAGCCAAAATGGTCCACTTCCAACTTACCTATCAGCCCTGTACATACAGCCCAACTTGACCCACCTCTTCCTAAATGTCAAAGCCATGCATCAAGACTTCTCAGCTTTGGCACCAAAGTGGTAGAATCGCTTGCTGTCTTCAAAGGGTGACTGAAGACCCATTTCTTCACTGCAGCATTCAGGATAACAATGTTCGTGTCATAATTGACCTAACTTACTAACCAAACTAACACACTTAGTGAAATCACAAATAACTTCAGTATGATAACTTCTGTTGGAGTGCTAACTCCATCTTTTATAGTGTCTTAGTCTACTAGTGGCTCTAGGCTTTCTAGGCTTTTTCTAGTGTAAAGTCTAGACTTTCTAGTGTGAGAGATGTTTTCTTATGCACTACATTATGCTCTGGATAAGAGCATCTGCCAAATGCTTTAATTATAAAAGTTTGTAATAGCTGGTTTAATTATGGTTCCTGTACTTAAGAGTCTGACCCCAAAATGCTACATATGTGTCATTATATGCCACAGTCTGATGACATAATATTATTTATGATGGATCTAAAGTTTGGATTCATTCATTCATTCTTTCATTCATTCATTCATTCATTCATTCATTCATTCATTCATTCATTCATTTCCTGTAACCACTTAATCCTTACCAGGGTTGTAGGTATCTGGACCCTATCCTATCCTGGGCCCATCAGGCATGTGGCAAGGACCAGCCCACTCCAGAAGGGTGTATTCATTCATCCTAATTTTCAATGGTTCTGATATTTTAACTGCATTGGGCTCAAAGTGGCCATGCCAATAAAGTCCACTGTGAATGAAGCCGACATGTGAATCAATGAATCGGTCAATTATTGTTCGATTCAGTTCGTAAAATAAATGGAACTCCTTCCCCCTTATTCCTCTGGTACAGACCATAACTCACAAGACTCAATGTTACATTTGCCTACCTCTGTGTATGAGAGGTGTTAAAAATAAAAAAGACAGAGTTGCCAGGTCTTGATAATAATAAATACATAAAGTTGTAAAAAAAAGCTTCTTTAGCGCAATACTAAGTTATTTAGTATAAACACAACAAAGTTTCAGAAAACCTCTGGGAAAAAAAGGTTTCCCTTTCCCTTTTTCCAGTATCATTTCTCCAAACCAAGAACAATTTATGGAGCTCTAATTTAATGAGAGTATGCCACAATTAAAAATATCTAATGTTTTTCATTAGAGAGGACTTTTTAAAGTTTTTGGAGCTCACTCTGGGTGTTTTTATGCCTGTTCCTAATCCTCTTTTGGGGTTTTTAAATGGCATTTGCTGTGCACAGTGATCCAACAACAGTAAAGGGCATGGCAAACAGTGGCCTTGCTGTCTGTTTTGTGATTTCATGCACAGGACAAGGGGCTGCATCTGCTCCGCAAATAACACAAGACACGCCAGTCAGCCAAGCAGTTTGGGTCTCTACACAAGAAAAGGGGATGGGGGGGCGGGTGGCAGATCTTGAAATTTGCTTAAGAGGTGCATTTGCATTGCAGCATGCATTTTGGTTAACAATGTGCCTCCTTAAGCCCTGGGCCGCCACTGTTTTTCCAGCTGCTGCCTGCTGGCATCGGTCCACACAAAAGGAGCAAAAGGGAGAATGGGCAATGCTTTCAAGAGCAGAATCAGGCCGTACAAATGCAAGCAGCCTTCTTGCACTGCAGACAGAAGGAGGATTCAGCCACTTTTTTTTTGTTTTGTTTTCAAGAAAGTATTTTCTGGAACTTCAATCTGGATTTGACTTCTTTACTAATCTGAAAGCAGTTACATTTCTGTGGACCTATTCATCTTTAAAAGTAGCGTGTTCCCTAAAGGTTCTTGGAGTTGAATTGTTATAGAACCTTTATTGCATTTATAGGGTTTTATAACCTTACACATCTCATTATTAAGTATGTTTTTTAAAAGGTTTTGTAGAATTGCTAAAAGGTTCTTCAGGGAACCAAAAGTGGGTCTTCTATGGCACTGATCCATCACAGCCCTTATTTGCTTTAGTGCCTGGTGATGGCACCATTTTTGGTACTTCCTACCTAAAAAGCATAAATAGATTAGCGTAAAAATCTATTTCATCCTTAATGCTGAAGTCTGACAGACTGAATGCATGTAATTTGCAGTGCCATTTTGCTGTGATGGATATGTTGATTGGCACTGTGCTTTTCGGCATCATTCACTGACTTTGTTTGGTGATTTGCGAATGCCCAGCACCCAAGACGCTTCATCTTTTACCTTCATTGCACCATAAAGCAAATCTCAGGGGCACTCGGCGTCACCACTTGATTACCAGATAAGCTTTTGTCATCATTACCATGTCATTGCTGGCTAACCACGGCAAACTGCAGAGGGCTGAATACATCTCCCTGAGTCCCACCACATGAAATTACATCATCCTCCCATTTGTCTTCATGAACCCTGGTCACCCAATCCACTTCGGACTCGCCGGCCTCTCCAACATAAACAAGAAATACTACCCAGATGTACTGCCATTTGCTGACACTCATGGTGAGTGGAACAGGAGCAAAATGTAGTTTATTGCTACTTTACACCAGCATTGATAAAGAAAAAAGTACACTGTGCCTGGTGACTTTGACTGTTTTTGATAAAAGAAAGAAAATGTAGTCTGTGCTTTTGAAAGCGTTAAGAGCCACATCGAAGCGTTTGATTGGTTTTTCTGCATAATGAATTCACATACATGTTTATTAGTAACAATACTAATAATCAGTAAATTTACATGTAAATATGTCTTACGGATTTTTTTCACAGCATACAGATTAAAGCTTTCTTCTTAGGTGTGCTGTTTTGTATGGTATGGTTTATGGAAAGTTTGTTGGGTAGCTTTTGAGGTGTCTGATTTATTCATGCAAATAACAGATTTACACCATTGATTCTGGCAAGTTTCACTAGCAGTAATGAGTAAATACAGTATGTGTGTCAGCTTTGACTGTTTTAAACTGTATGTAAAACATGAAAGAATTTGGATGAACTTCTTGGATTTTATCTTCGTAGTTTAATTTTCTAGAGTCAGGAGTCCTTATTATTAAGAGTATTCTTGTATCGTGAACAATATTTCGATGAAATATTTTAAAGAACCATTCCAGGACCCTATTTGGCAAGGAATATTCAACTATTTTTTTATCACTCACTAAACTGATTAAGGTGTAAATAGAATCTTCCAAAGTGGTTTGATATGAAATATGTCTTTCTACAGAAACAAAATTTACAGTGATAGTGATAAGAACCAGACGCTAAAAGCTTAACAGAAATGTATTAGATGAAATGGTAATGGTTTCACTGCTGATGCCTGAAACATTGTTTTATAATTGTTTTGAGGAACTTTTTGCTTTTGTAAATCCATTTGTGGTGAAGTAGTACATGCAGAGTGATGTAAGGCAATAGAGTTCCCAAAGAAATCATTTTTTTCCTCTTTTTTGCTAATATCAGTGTTATATATGGAGCCTAGAGGTGGGCAAATTTACAGTACAGGACGATGTGTTTTTATGAAAATTGCAGAACAAATGACACACCGTTCCACACGAGTGAATTAGCACTGCACACCCAAACACTGTAGCAGTGTTTGTGCCCAAGAAAGGTCTTGCTACATCTGTAATATGGAACTAGTTCGGTTTTGTGCCGTCGGTTTTGCCGACTTGTTTGGTTAAGCAGCACAGCCACTCTCTGCAGTGCTAGCATTAGCCATGTTTGGTAACAGTGCCGTTTCAGATACCGTGCAGAACGCCGGTACTGTTACTGTACTTTAATACCAACTTGCAGGTTGTGCAGGTCACTGTGCTGTTTGTGTGTGTAGAGCAGGGCTGGATAGGGACAAAATATCGGCCCGGCCATTGCGAACCTTGACCAGCTCACCAGGCTGTCATTTCAGAGGGGGGCGGGTGCTGCTGACGGGATTCCGCACCAGCCCAAATTTACCATCGGCCCACCGGGCAAATGCCCGTTATGCCTAAAGGCCAGTCTAGCACTGTGATGTGTCTGTCTCCTCTGCTGTGTCTCTCGTCGTCTTGTGGTGTTTAGATTCCCCTCGCGCCAATGGTACCGCCCCCCTTTTTATGAAAGAACTATGAAAATTGGTCTAGTAACGCATGTCAGCGTCAGCCAATCAGAGGCAGAGACTGCATTGTGTACACAAGCGCTCACACAGAGAGGAAAAAAAACACACAACAAGTCGACTTCACTCGGGGAGTGTCGACTTGTGCCTCTCAAGTCGACCTAGTCGACTTTTCTGTTAATGCCGTAGTGCCATCTGCTAAGAATGGGGCACGGTAGAAGGCGATAAACGCTGTTGCGATGTGTATTGCAAAGATATGGTGCCCATACATACTGTGGAAAAGCCAGGATTCATTAACATGCTAAAAGTTTTAGACCCAAAGTATGTGTCAGATTGAACTGTAGCCCTAATGAAAAAAATTTTTTAATAAAGTTAAAACTTGTTTTGAACCATTTATTTCTCATCTGTAGTTTGATTTTGAGGAGGGGAGGGGAAAATCGATTAAAATCGAAAATCGGATTTTGGTGGATTTTATTTTTAGGCCATATCGCCCAGCCCTAATAGAACCTGTGTAAGATACAGATATAGGTTTAGTTGTGACCCCTGGTTCCTATCACAACCCGAACTACTGTAAAAAGTCCTTTACATTGAACCATTTCACAGTGAACCTTATGGAGTGACTTGTTTTTGATTTTTTCAATGTCATTCAGTAACACAGGAATTCAAAGAAATTCCCTTTTAAGGAAAGTGTAAGATTTTCTGTACTGTCAGTGGGATTGTGCATGAGCCTCTTTGATGCTCCTGATGATTTTATGGCTTCTTTACTCTAGTAACAATAAGTAAAGGACAGTATTTTTAGTAGCTCTGACTTTATTCAACAGTATTCAATAAAACAAAAGTAACCTAATTTTCTAAACTGACATGTTGGGGTCTCTTTGATGTGTCTGATGATTTGTTCGTGTGAATAATGGATTTGGCTCTTCAGTGCTGTGCTGAGGGGTGACTTACGTTACAAAACTTCACAGATCGAGGACATGGAGCTGACCTCAGTGTGAACCCGCTGCTGCGCTCATTTTTGGCTGGAGCTATTTTTCATGTTTCCTCAAAGAAGCTTTACTGAAGCTGGCTAGCTAGTCTCTCTCTCTCTCTCTCTCTCTCTCTCTCTCTCTCTCTCTCTCTCTCTCTCTCTCTCTCTCTCTCTCTCTCT
>JBBJLR010082328.1:0-10623 GCA_037577145.1 Brachypetersius gabonensis | reverse complement strand
GGCTCAGCCAGAATTTAAACATCCTTTCAACCAATCACAAGACACAAACACTTAGCCCTTAACGAGCACAGCTGTAGACACTTATTCACTCACTCACGCATACACCTCTAGTCCAGAGCTCTATCCCATAATATTCTGGTGACCTACTTCTCCTGTGTTGAGTCGAAGGTTCACCAGACGTCACAATCTTTAAAGAGGCTTGTGCAACGATTCCTATGTGTTGAGAAACATAATATCATAATGTTTCAAGAAATTCTAATAATACACAATACGTCCCGATATTTTTTTCTGGACAAAAGGGAGCCAGCAGTGCTCAAAAACTGTTAACAAAATAATTTTATTCAACATTTCACATGCTACACCGAATTATATTAAATTAGACTAATTATACTCTCTTTGTAATGAAACATGCATTTGATCATTGTTCTTTAAGGACTGATGATATAATGTTTTTAGAAAGGTCTACAGACATACTGTGATTCAGTTTATCACATTTATCATATTGCCATTCACAATTTACAATAAAAGTACTTGAGTATAACTTGATTACTCAATTAATTATAGTTTATTTAACAATCAACAGTGGCTTAGTTTGCATGATGATAACTCGTACTCCTATTGGTTTCTCTCACAGTAAGAACGAATAAGATGGAAACGCGAGTTTTTTTCTACTTTCTGCTTTTGCCACATAGCGGCCAAGAAAAAAACTAAGAGACCACTGCAAAAATGTTCAGTTTCTCAGGTTTGATCTATAATAGGTGACAATATTGAACTGAACAGCTTTGCCTACATTTTTAAGAACTGCTGACAATATTTCTCCTAATTTTTCAAATAAAAATATTGTTCTTTAAAGCATAATTTTAAAGGAAATGACAAAACATCAGAATAATAGAAACGATGCAGCGTTTACAGGACTTAAATAATGCAAGGAAAACAAATCTCTTGTTCACTCAAACAAAATAATGACCTTTGATGAACTTCTAGTACTGTTTTGTCATCCAACTGGTCACACTGCAAGAGGAGTGTTGATTACAGCAGTGTTTTTATACTTTTCCTCATTAAATAAGATGATCGGTATCTCATAAAGCAGAACGAGGTGCTTGTGTTGGAATTTAACAGACGCTGGCATGGAATGGTTGTCACTCATAGAGATGCTGATTAAAAAATAAATTGCAGTGGTCTCATAACGTTTTCTGGAGCTGTATTTATATACATATATTTTACAGCTTTTTGTATGATTTAAAGGCTTTTTAAAGGCATTTTAGTTTAGGTTTTTCTATTGAAACATATTGGATTGTTTGAAAGCCTGTTTATTGATGGTTCAGTTAAACTACCAGTACTTTTCAAACATGAAAAAAACACTGAAACATTTACTGATACAGTTATGACCTCAGAAACATGGAAACTATTTTTGTTTTAATGTTTTGATTTGATGATTCTAGATTCCATGTTACTCTTTGTTGATTAGTAATGTTGGCTCGTTGTGGACCTAAACAGATTTGGGCAGATAAAGATCTGATCCCGTTTTCTCCGCATCATTATTTTGTGCAGTTTAGAAAGTGTTACCAAGTTCAGCAGTAGAAGAGAGAGAGTTATAGGGGGAAGTGATTGGGCATGTGGGGTTAATGCGTGCGGGGGTGCAGATGTTTCCCGCATTGTATCTGTGGCCAAGGCGATGGCTGGGTTATTTATGTCACAGTGAGGCCGGTCTCCATGATGACGGCCGTTTGAAACAGTCTTGCTGTTTTTACACCCTTTGCTGCTCTCAGCAGTGAACACACTGCGTAGTCTCTGTTTTCTCTTACAGTGATTTGCAAGGATTGAACTGGTCACTATTTCACTGGACCTTACAGTAAATAGTGTATAGCTTTTGTTGGACCTTGAGATTAATCTTTCTCTTATAAAAGAGATCTTCTGTAAAGACTGACTTCGTCTTCAAACCATAAAAGGGCTTGACGTCTATGTTTAGCTCTTTTGTGCTGTTAGGGCCTGACAATCCGAGTGCTGTTCTCTGTGTTAGGGCTTGACAAATATCATTGAATAGACCTTGTCACCAATGCAGATACTGTTTTGAGAGAGCAAAAAATTCTGATTACAGGCCAGTATAACCGACTATGGTTAAATAGAGGGCTAGCCCAAATTAGAATGTATCCAGTGGGTGACAACAATGTCACCTACTGTTTTTAGGTCCATTGAATTTGTTTAATAGCTACAAAGAGTTGAGTGGATGACTGAGGAGTTTTTAGAGCTTCTGGTCCACCTGAGCATGGGGAGGACGTTCCTGGAACGATGGCAGAGGTATCATTGACTTAATTTATTTGTTCTAGTGAAAATATGGCTCATGAGCAGCTGACTATTAAATACAATTTTGAATATACAGTACTGGATATATTTACCGCTTCCTATTGCTCCATGTTGTCACCAGCATCCCTATCTCCTGGTTCCTCCTTGCCAGTGCCCTTGTCTCCTGGTTCCTCATTGTTGGTCCCTATAGTGTAATGGACCCACGTTGTAGGTCCCCTGGTCTCCTGGTCCTTCATTGTAAGTTCCCTGGTCTCCTGGTCCCTTGTTGTCAGTCTCCCGGTCTCCCAGTCCCGTGGTGCTGGCTCCCCGGTTTCCATGTCCCATGTCACTTGGTCGACCATTGCCAGGTCCCCTATCCCTTGCCTAATGCTGGAAATTCTGTTTCCTGATTCCCCTTATCACTGGCCTCCTGGTCACTTGGTTCCCCATCACCAGCCTCCCCCTGTCTCTTGGTCCCTGACTTCTGTTATCCGCTGGTTGCCTTTCCCCTGGAATCAGTCCCTGTTGGGTTCGGAGTGTAGAGGGGGTACTGCAGGACTTGCAAAATTTCAAAATCCCTGGTAGCCCTTCGGGCATGCACTCTTCAGTTTTTGGTAGCCCAAAATAAATTTGAGTAGCCCGAATATAAAAGAGATTATGTTTAATGTATAATAATGTAAAGGAAACAAAACATCAATCAAAAAATTGTTAAAACACAAACAACAACTGTATAAAATTACAATCGTCAACTCAAATATTTGGTTCTAATTGAACAGAAACAAAATCACTATTAATAACGTGATTGGGACGGGACTGGAAACAGTGTAAGCAGGAGTGGGCGGGACCGGGAATCGTAATAACACTTTGATAACTTTAAACAGATATATACCTTATAAATAAATCAACTAATTTTGAAGTCAATACTAGTTGTCCTGTCGATAGGTGGCGATAGTCCCAACCACCAATAATGTAAGAGTTTTTAGACGCGAAAATCATAACCAAAATGGAGATAGACGTGAAAGCTACTCTGCAATGACTGTCTGAAAATAATACGTCACTGGTGCTCATGAATATTTCTGGGCGGTCTGAAATAACTAAAGTTTTTAAACATTGAGAATGATGGCGTGAAAACGCAGTACGCCAGCTGCAAGACTTGTAGACAATTGATTAAGTACTACGACTGTGTGTGTGTTTATGGATGGATGGATTATTTGCATAAAATTCAACATGAAACACATTGTGCATTGTTAAGATGACTTTCAGTTCAATAAAATAAATTACATCTTGGATTTTTATTCAACTAAGCTGGGCATGCTGTGATCTGTACTGTATCTGACCGATTCCAGCCAAAAAAAAACAACATGGGAGTGGGATGGAATGGGAGTCATTCTTCTGGGATTGGGACGGGACGGGTTTCCCCCAGTTTTTTATGGGATGGGATTTTTTTTGCGGGAGTGGGACGGGAGAGGTTTAAAATTTTTCTCCCGTGTCACCCTCTAATACACAGTTCGCGCAATTGCAAAGTGAAAGTAAAAAACATGTGCGAATTCAAACACGATTTCAACATTTCACATACTGACAGTGGCTCATCGATGCCGGAAAATGAAATAATTACCCAGCTACATTTTCAAAAAAATCCAAAAGCATTGACATATTTTTCCTTCCTATGATAGCCTGAGGGCAGGGCTGAGATAGATTTTGGTAGCCCGACTGGAAGACACACTAGCCCTGGGACGTCGGGCTAACGATTTTGTGAGCCCTGTACTGTTACATCTTGGCTTGTTCCTTGGCCAAAGCCATGACAATGCTCTGGTTCACCGGATTATTGAATCAGTCTGTTGCTAATTTCTGTATCTAATGTACCTGTGTCTCTGAGTTTTTGAGTTCATTCCTGCTACAGAAGTTCTTGGCTCTCCATTGTGCCTTGAGTTTGTTTGTGGCTGCAGCTTGTTTTCAGTGTTGCTTTATGACATTATACTGTGTATATATATATTAGGGGTGCAATGGTACAGGTATCCCACGGTAAAATGGTGTGGTGTACCTCGGTTAAATGTTAAATACAACACTACAAATAATAACACAACAAAACAAATAATTAACTGCCTCTTACTCATGAATAAAATATGTATACATTTATAAAATTCAAACTTACAAAATATATTAAAAAAACATTTTTAAAAATGTTAAAAGTGCTTCTTAATGTGCTCTAAACACAACACAGTATTCAGAATAAACATACTTCAGGTACATTTACGATGTAAAGTTCATTATCAATTATTGCCATTATGGGCATGAGGTATTTATTTCTCTGCTATTATAAGATTATTCTGTAAGAAGATAAGCCTGTCAACACTGTCAGCTGCAAGGCAAGAGCCGCTTGCACTTACAATGTGTTCTACAGTGGAGAAAATTCTCTCACAACAGAAGTTTCTGGGACACAGAGGTGACGTTGTGCAACTTTTGCAACATGGGGGAACTTGCTCTCATTAGTTCTCCACCACATGAAAGGATCAGCATCTACATTAATAGAGACAGTTCAGGAACCGTTATCTCAGCATGACTACGCTTGAGATGCTTAGCCATATTGCTCATGTTTCCATTAGCGGACACGTGCTAGGCAAACAGGGATGTTTTTATGTCTATCTCTGCCTTTGTCTTTCACTTCCTCTTGCCCCACATTGCCCATTAATTAAAGCTGACCTGCAATGGATATCAAGCTTCAGAGTGCTCTGCTAAATGAAATGGGATTGATGTATTGTGAGTAATAGCTGTTCAGAAAGATAATGAAATTAGTTTTTGTAATATAGAGTCTGAAAGTAATGTGGCAGAACGTAAAAATAACAGACCTCCTGGCAACATTTGAACTAGGCAGTCTCTAAAGCCATCGCTAGTGTTTAGCCTCTGTTCATTCCTCAGAGCTGAGCTGGCCTGTTTTTCACTCACGTTGTTCTCCTTGCCCAACGACTGTGGGAGGACCCAGTTGGTTAAAGGCAAGCCTGGATCCGCCGCGCACCGCTGAGGAATTTAGCAGGCTTACGCAGCACAACCGCTGGTGGACAGAGGCCTCCCCTCGTCCTGCCTCCTTCTTCTTCTCTCTTTTTCTCAGTATAGTATGTAGATCAGCACAGATGATTTGTCTCCTTTAGGGCAGAGGAGGGCAGCCTGGTTAAGTTCAATTCAGGAAGTGTAAGCGGCTAAAGAACAGGAATGTTGCAATAATGTTAATGTATTTATTTAATCACATAGTGTGTCAGACTGTCTGTAACATGAGAGTGCTCCCGTTTACAGGAAGGCAGATGTGACAGCAGACTGAGCCCATGGCATCCCCGCAGTCCCTTACCCCACAGCCTACAGGTGAATGCATACCTTTTTCTCATCTAAGCCTATAGCCATTATTCAGCCAAAAATCTAATTCGGACCATTTTCCAGGTACATCAAGTGCTGCTGATCAGCAGAGACAGGTTTGGTTTCTAAATGTCGCTTTTTGCAGTTAGTTTGATAAAAGTAATGAAAGCGTATAACTGTAATACAAATAACAGAGGTCAACAGGTCAAAATCATCAGAGATAGGTTTCTGTGGGTTGTGCAGTATTTTTCATGCTGATTTCAAATCTGTGTTCAGTTTTTCCCACGCATACAGTTTTTGTGATGAAGATAGTTCTGTACTGCATGATAGTTGGTATAATGATCATATAATAATCCTATGCTGAGTGTTTTTGAAGAAACAGTGGTAGCTGACTGACACTGATCATTATATCTATGCCACAGTGTGGCCTGTCTGACTTCACACTGAAAATATTGAAACAGTTCTTGATTGGTTCCTGTGGTTTAATAAAAACCGCATTCAAGTCTAATCTAATATTACTCATAATTCAAAAAGTTGATGTCACTGAAACCGACAGCAGATCTGAAATCAGCATAAAATACTGGTTTAGAAAAGTGTGTTGTGGTTTCTGATGATTACAAAAAAAATTGTTGCCCTGTTTAATCATGCACTTAATAGACTTGGACTCAAGTATTGAGTTATTAAGTAGTTTTAGGTTTCCTTGTTATTTCAACAACACAACAGGCCATTATTCATAAGACTTCATAACAGCTCTGTAAACCTTTAATGACAACTGACATAAACCTACATAAACATTTACTAAGGCAAGAATTTGTTGTTGTCAAGACTGCTTTGCTCAATTTTGATACCTCAGAAATCTTTCAGTGGGGGGTAATTGTTGTTTCTGAGAATGTGTGGCATACTGTTGTCTATAAAGAAAACAACATTCAGGCTTCAGTGAAATATACAGGAAGATGTGACTTCATGCTTGTCCCGTCTACATGCCAGACCTCTACCAGTCGCTTTTATTTACGCCCGAGTGTCTGCTGTAGGGTCTTCAGTTGGGGAATACTGTTCAGTGATGTTTCACTCCTTTATCCCCGATACATGTTCTGGTGGTGGCGCCATTACAGGGACATCTCTATGCCACTCCATACAGATGCCCTTTAGGTAACGAGCCCCCTTAACGATGTCAATTACGACTTAACATTGTTTGGAGATTTTGTGATGATTTAACCATGCAAGTTGCCTATTGTTTAATAGGTAACAGTGACGTTGTTTACACCTCCTGCCATGCATTGTCAGTGTTTAGATAAAATTCGGATTTTACATAATTGCATGAAATGCTGTTTGTTAACACCGGAAGGGATCGGATAGGGTCAAATTATAACCAGGTCTCAAATAGCATCACTAGGTAGTGGATATTCATCTGCCTATCAACTGAGAGGATAAACCAGGGAACATAATATTGAGCAGAGCAGCTGCTCAATATCCAAGCCCAGATTGCCAATTTGTATGGTAACAGGGACAAAGTAAATGAAGGCAAAAATATTGATGTGTCCTTAATTCAGCAAAATCAGGTCTCAACTGTTTATCAACTGGGGACACAATTTAGTGACAATGAAAATGGAATCTGGCCAAAGCATATCAGGAGACAGTAATACCCCGCTTATAGTGAAAAACAGTGTTGTTGTGTTTTGGTAAAAATGCCTAAAAATACCTATTTTTATAGTGTAAACTTTAAATATGCTTCCAGAACACTTAAATGTAATTTTTAAAGTCAGTTTAATGCATTACTCTTAAAGAAAATGTAATGGTAAACCCGTATTAGAATTTAATTTCCTCGTCGAGAAACTTGGAAGGTTGCGGGACAAAAGTTTACACCCGGATCACATTTAAAGATGGTTTTTGGGGAATAAAACCTGATCTACTCAGGCTAAAAATACAGTGGAGTTTGAAGTGTATGTGTCCTTTCCCCGCAGAGATACACAATTCGGAATGTCGTGGATCAAAAGTATTGGGACACCGTAGCGAGGTGAAGGAGTCCCCTTGTGTGAAAACATCCAGAAAAATATATTTATTGCCACAAAAAAACAAAAAAAAGGCAGAGGATATTTGCAGTTTCCGCATTATTATAGGGATTTCAGCATAAGTTTGGTTCTCAAAAAAAATCTGCATGTGACTAAATCCACGACTCCTGATCCGCGTAAAACTGTGGAATTACTGTATACGTCAAAATAGATAGAAAGAACATAAGTGAGTATGAAATTATTTAACAACTTAGTATTAGGCAAATGAATGAGTGTGAGATAATTTGCTCAAAGCTAAACTAATGTCTATAGCTTTCAGCACCATTAGCTTAATTAGCTTCATAGCTCTAGTGCAAAAACCAAATAGGTCTTTGCTGAATGACTGCATTTAGGTGGAAAATTGTACCAATTTAAGATTTGGCCAAAGTACTGTTTAAATGCTCTCCCACACATGTAGGATTAAACTCAGAGCAGCTTGCAGTGATTTCTGTAGGATCAGTGTTCCAGCATGATTTTCAGGGATTCAATCTGTACCGCTTTACAGCTAAGTAAGACTTCCATGTATTTGGCTCAGGCTGTGCAGTGTGACTGTCTTAATCTCCAGAGGGGCTTGAGAAAGTGTTAGAGCACAGTGTTGTCGTGAGGCTGGCTGACCATATGCTGTGTCAGAGGGATTCTGCAACTATGCCATATGCCACCTGGCTTTGACACATACATCCTCTCGGCAGTCATGGAGACCGCTTGCATGACCCAGTCGCTCAAATATCTGGTGTCACCAAAAATCCACTTGGCAGGTTCAAAGAAGTTTTCCTACTTTTGCTGGAGTGACGCTGATGTGGACAAAATGCATGGTAATGACACAATCTTATTTAAAACATTAATGCATAGACAGTTTTGAATCTGGGCAGGATTAGGGAACTTTTCCAACTGACCCTTAGACTTACACTGAAGTCTTGTGATTTTGAATAGAATGCGGTTACTGTTTAACTAGATGACACACATGCTGCTTTAACAGTTACAGTAAGACCTAACATGTACCTACCGTGTGCACTTTCTTTTGTATATGCTTTCAGGAGACCATATGGTCAATTTGTGTAATCTCCTTTCTTTACCTGTCCTGGTTCCCTATGGCAGTTCTGTTGAGGCAGTAATCCCCTGTTATTGTTTCTTAGTATGGAGCTCATTTTACTAGTCTGTGAAGTTTTTAAAATAAGAGTGTGGTGTGTATTTAGTAAGCAGAAGTAAGAACGTGTGTTGGTGTCCAATTATGCCTTGTAATGTCATGAGAGCTGTGCAGAAATAAATACTGACCAGCATAATTTGAGACAGTGTAAACTCTATTCATTTCTGCTTATTCTCATGTGTAAGAGCAGCAGTGTTCTATGTATTTGCGTTTTGGAAGTGTAATGAAGACTGTAGGTATCTATGGTTTCAATGCATTTGCACACGACACAGTGAGTCAGCGAGGTTTTTGTATTATGAATAAGAGAGCTGGAATCCCGTATATTACGTTGACCCATAGGCTTGACTCTGCAAAGGCTCTACAGCTTGTTTGCTTGTTCCACCCAACACTCTGCATGACTCACCAGGAGCCTGTTTTTTGTCTGAATTTTGGACTAAGCCCACATATGCCTCTTGTTTTCACTGTAACACAGTACAACACAGCCTCACTGCTACTGCTATTAGAAGTCTTGGGTTTACCTTTATTCTCCTGAAATGACATAGCTGTTTGTTTCCAGTCATGTGGTTTGTGTGGGTATATGTGTGTGTGGTTCTATGTATGTGCGTAGGTTTGTGTATGTGTATGTGTGTGTGTTTGTAGGCGTGTATGTGTGTGCGTAGGTGTATATGTGTGTGTGTGTTATTTTGAACCAGTAGGTCATAATCATCTTTGGTCTTGGGTTTGGAACCTTGACATTTGTTGTGAACTGAAGGCAGCCCACAGTAACTGTGGGATGGAATGCCCGCAGTTCTCTCACAGTATTCAGCACAAACACTCTTTTGCTCTCTGCTGTATGCAGGGTTAGAATCTAATGAGCCAGTGTTGTGCAGTTAAATCAGATGGCTTGTTACCTGGCAAACAGAGGCTTAAACAAGGGTGCAGTTTTCAGCATGTAAAGCTGACTCAGTTCTAAATGTTGCACCATCCATAGTATTTTCCATTAAAGTCAAATTCTGATTATTCCCTGGACAATTACTCTGAAAAACAATTTAACCATAGTGCCAGTGTAAAACAATGTCAACCAATGTATCATTATGCGTCTCAATGTAATGATTTGTATCATTTAATCAAATAATTGATTAGTTAGCCTAATGTGAAATATGTGAAAAGATTTATTTATGAAACAGAACAACTATCTTATTACTATACTGACATTCACTTATAGTTGTTTTAATAAAGTGAGGTCCAGTTTACAATAAACCAACACATTAACATATTAATAAGTGAGGTAAAATATGGAGATTAAATCTATAGATCTTTAGACTGCAGGATTATTCACCCAGTTTAACATGTTAAGGTATTAGTTTGCTGTGGATGGGCTTCCAGAATGACTTGATGGTATTTTTCAATGTGAACTTTGTATTTGCGCATTATGTAATTAACTGATAGTTACTGTATTTAGCAGTGTGAAAAGGACAAGCTACTGAATGTTCAGTCTTTTTGTAAAGTCAAAGTAGCTGTTGATCACTAATTATGCCAATGATAGATTAGTTGAATTGAATATTCCAGTGACTGTGCTAAATGTAAAGTGGCCAAAGCGCACACACAGCACACAGTGTGAATAGGGGTGGACGATATACTAGTAGACACCATTAACCGGTAGAAACTTGTCAACCAATAGAGTCTTAATCGCGATAGAGATCACGTGACGTTGCACGTTAGGTACCGTAATTCCCGGACTATAAGGCTGAATATAAGCCGCACCAGCTAAATTTGGGGGTAAATACAGATTGTTCCATATATAAGCCGCACCCGACTATAAGC
>JBBJLR010082318.1:0-10624 GCA_037577145.1 Brachypetersius gabonensis | reverse complement strand
CTCTCAGCTTTAAATCGCAAATACAAATCTAATAGAATCGAAACCAGATGTGCAAATATATGCGCATTTATTTAAACTGAAAAAAAATATCATGTGCAAACATCACATATATTATTATGAACAAGAGCAGTTCAAAAACAGAAAAAAAAACTTTAAACTTGTTGAACATCACGACTAAATACATTTTCTTATCTAACTTAAAATTGCTGTGCAAAAAAAGTATATTGCTGAGAGACTCGGGTCTCAGGCTAGTGCATCTTTCTTCTAAAATGCGCCCACAGACACTAAATGCCCTCTCCGATGGTGCACTGGAGGCAGGTACAGCATTAACTGCACAAGCTTTGACAGCGCAGGAAACCGTTCTTTGTTAAATTTTATTAACAACATCAGCTGCATCCTCCATCCTGCTAAGCTAAAAATTTTTGGACCCACTATCTATTTTTATCCCACCCGCTATCTCTGTTGCTCTCGCCCGCTCCCGCTCGATCCGGCAGCAACCTAAAACCCGACCAGTCCCATGAGATTTGCGTTGGGTCCCGCGGGATCTCGCTCCCAATGCAGGGCTCTAGTGTGTAACTGCAACTGTACTAAACCTCCTCAGATCTTAATAGCTTGTTTTAATATTTTTTTTTAGGCTGGCACTGTGGAGCAAACAGAAAAAAGGAGGGAGGTGCCAGTGATGAAGAGCCCACTGATGCAGCAGAGAAAAGAGAGACAACACAGAGATCTGAGCAAGAACAGCCACCACCTTGCAAAAATACAGCACTGGAAGATCTCCTTGGTGCAACTTTTGCTAAATCAACAATCAGTCAGGCCAAACGTAGGATAGAAGTAGAGATTGACATGTACAAAAAGGACACTTCTATTCCCCTAACTAGCTGTCCACTGAAATGGTGGAAAGAAAATGCTCAAATGTACCCACTTCTTTCCTCTCTTTCCAAGGCTAACCTAACAGTTCCAGCAACTTCTGTTCCCAGTGAATGTGTTTTTTCTACGGCAGGAGATATTGTGAGTGCTCAAAGATCCCAGCTTTTGCCTGCAAATGTAGATGAGCTGTTTTTTTTGCAAAAAAAAATGTAAATAACCTAAATAAAACACTAGTGTTTATGTTGAACAGAACAATTTAATTTATTAAATTTTTTTTACTACTTTAAGAAGTTTATATTAGAGGCATATTGTTACCTCTAATTTAAATGTATGTCCGCAATTTTAAGTTCATGTTAAATTTAACTATTTTTTTCAGTGACAGAAAGACATATTCAGTTGTTATCAGTTTTTTTTTTTTTATTAAACCTTGAAATGTGTATTGTATGTACAACAAAGTAAGGTATTGAAATTTGTTAATGTTTTTGAAATAAATCTGTTATTTGAATTTCAGTTTAATTTTTAAGTTTTGTTCAAAATATCGTGATACATATCGTATTGTGAACCCAGTATCGAAATACGTACCGTATCGTTACAGCCCTAGAGCCACTGTTCTTTAGTACAAGTTTTCTTCTGCTAAACTGCACTTTCTGTTTTCTGCAGCCCTGCTGTCCTTCACGTTTGTGCACTACGCATGTGCCTTTGCTGCGATGGTGCTGTTCTATGTGTACTACACACAGCCAGATGACTGCACAGAACACAAAGTCTTCATCAGCCTGAACTTCATCTTCTGCATCATTGTATCTGTTGTCTCTATTCTTCCTAAAGTACAGGTAATGTTTTCTCTACTTGTCTCTCAAGCACATTTTTTCATGGTTATAAAGTATCACTTTGCATGTATTTAAGAAAAAAACTGATCACCATAGTACAATAATGTAATAGGTCTGTAAGTGTCTGCAAAGCATTATCACAGTATCAGTCTCTGCATTACTGTATTCGGAATATGCGAATGAGTGTCGAACCATTCACATAATTTCTGACAGAGTGACCAGTTACAGCTTCAGGAGAGTTACTGGGTGCTCTGACAAATTATAGTCTTCATGTAATCCAACAAAACTCAAATTGTTGACCATTAAAAGTGCATGAATGGCGGAGGCTAAACTGCTGTAGCCAGAATACAGAGCTGTTTTTTGTAGCTTATTTTCCATTAATGAACTGTAGAGATGGTGGAGTAAACACACCATTTGAAACCATATTTACAGACTTTAAGCCTTTTAATTTCGGAAAAGTGGTGATATGGATCCTTTAATATCTTAAAAGGCATTGCGCGACACAGTATAGTCACAATAGTGGTATTTTGCCTGTATCATGCCACTCTGTTTCAGACATCTTGTTCCTTTCACCACCATGTGAACAATTCTGACTTTTAAATTGTGTTGAAAATTCGCTTAAGTGTTGTTTTGCGTTCATTGACAGTCAGATATAAATTGCCATTGAAAGTCCTTTGTTATTTTCAGATACCCATACGCAGTCTCCAAATGGATTGTTTTTTCATAATTCTTTGGAAAACATAATCAATTATATGTTATATTGCATACACACACACACACACACACACACACACACACACACACACACACACACACATGCGCGTGCACACACATACAGTAACCCACAGCTTTTCATGGGGGTTACGTTCTAAGAGAACCCACATATAGTGGAAAAATTGTATTGTTGTGATGCGGTAAAATTTCCCTATTTTTATATAGGGAATATTTCCTATATTTTTATTTTTATTCCCTATTTTTTGTAAAGGTAAATTTGTTTTTGACAGTTTTATACTGAACTTCTCAGTGGTACTATGTAAATACCGATGTAACCCCTTTTTCTTTAGTATAAGTACCATCACAACTGATGATCCCAGACACATTAAAAAGGCAAAAAATTTGACTAATAAACTCTTTACGAAGAGTACAGCTGAGTCTCTTGTGCCACGCCCCCTCATCCTAGTGCTGCTTGTTCATGTTTGGGGCGGTGCTGAGCAGCGGAGGTTCATTCCGTTCAGGTGTTGGATTGCACGAGGTTTGAAAGTAGCCAATCCAAGAACTTTATTTATTTCTCCTTGATGCTGATTGGCTGCTGCCCTGTGACACTGCAGTCCAGAATTTCCCTGTGGAGCATCTTGACTGTTCTCTTGTTTTCATTTGGTTCTAAATCCACGATAGACTGAAACTGCGACTGTTCATCCCCGTGATATGGGTTACTGTGTATATCGATTGATTGATAGACAGACAGACAGACAGACAGACAGACAGACCGACCGACAGACCGACCGACAGACCGACCGACAGACCGACAGACAGACAGACAGACAGACAGACAGACAGACAGACAGACAGACAGACAGACAGATAGATTGATTGATTGATTGATTGATATGTGTGTGTGCGTATTCAATTTTGTGTGTCTGTATGTATGAATGTGCTCCAGGAAACCCAGCCAAGCTCTGGTCTGCTTCAGTCTTCTCTCATCTCCCTGTACACCATGTACCTCACCTGGTCTGCTATGACCAACAACCCCAGTAAGTCCAGCTCAGTCACGGCACATCCAATATCTGTTAACCTGCTTATATAGCTGTTGTTGTCCTGTTATCTGCACCTGGACTTTACTGTAGTGCTGTGTGTCTTAATTATATTAGTTGTCTGATGATTGTTTTGGTAGGTAATTGAATAATTTATCAAATTGACTGAATAACAATAAACCATGAAAAGTCTTAAAAAAAAAAGAGTACCCTTAATATATCTTGGTTAAAAATGCATGTAAACAAACTTGATAATCTGGTTCTTTTGTACCATTAACCTTTATTTTTTTGTTCGGTGCAGACTTCATTTTACCCTTGGAGTACACAAAATGAAATGAACTTGAAAACAAAATAGCATTTTTTCAAAGGAGCCCTCAAAATAGAAGCAAGTACTCTCTGAGAGTTTCTGTTACTAAGCAGACAGTCATGGTTGCTAAGGTCAAATCTTTCTCAGATATACTACAAAAAGGGAGATGGGAGATAATAAACCTTTCGTTTTGAGACACCTAAAGACACACCATTTTGATGGAAACTCTTATTTTGTTGGTTAAGATAGCCTAATTGTTGCTGCATAAACAATCAGCCCTGGTCTGTCAGTAAGATGGGACCACTATAGGACCACCAGAAAACAGATATTGAGTGATGAACCATTCTCAGCCCAGCTGTAATGGCAACAGAGTGGGTAGCATGGTAGTGTGTGGCATATAGTTATTCATTGACTGACTAGGCCTTTATATTTCTCATGGAGCGTTATCCTCTGTTTTTCACTTTCAGATCGTAAGTGTAACCCTAGCCTTCTTCAGCTGGTCAGTAACACCCCCACCACGTCTAGTGCACCTACCCCCACCATTGCCCCCGGGCAGGTACAGTGGTGGGATGCCCAGGGTATCGTGGGACTTGTCATCTTTCTTTTCTGCACTCTGTATGCCAGGTAAGCTTCTTAAAGACCAGTGTTGTCAAACTGCATTCCTAGAGGTGTGAAGGACAGCAGGACTTAAAGGGATCATATTCTAGATTTTTATATTTTATTTTTCTTAAGATATTCATGTGGATTTTTTGTACCAAAACTGTTCATTTTTACAGTGCTTAAAATTGTGTGACTGTATTTTCTGTTTGGCTGATCTGTTTTCTGCATCAGTCAGAAAGAAACTGGTAGAAATGGAACTGTTAAAACTGGACAGAAATCTTCAGTCATGGATCTAAAGTGAACCACCTCTCAGATATGCATCTTTTGAAAGGCTGAATAAACTGCCGTAGGCCTTGTGTGTGGGGCTAATGTACAGCAGAATGAAAGGCACTAAAATGCTGAAGGCTGATTGAGTGTTCATGTTTCTCACATTGCAAACATGATGTATTTAAAACGGGTTGTTTTTCCAGCTTTGTGTAAATCTGGAGCACTAGAGAGTGAATGGAGGGACTGATATGAAAACATGGAAATGGGTTCTTTAACATATGTACCACACATTCCTGTTGAAATAATGATTTAATGAATACTGTGACTTATTTACTAATACTGTGTACTCCAGCATATCCTTTTTATTAGTTTTTGTTTCTCTATACAGTATGTTCACTTATTGTTGTTTCTGCCTTTTACACAAACCCAACCCCCCCAACCTGTGTCTGGCAGCATCCGCTCATCCAATAACTCCCAGGTGAATAAACTGATGCAGACGGAGGAGAGCCAGGGGCTGGCAGCAGACGAAGAGACAGCTGTGGGAGAGGATGGAGTTAGGCGCGCTGTGGATAACGAGGAGGAAGGAGTGACCTACAGCTACTCTTTCTTCCACTTCTGTCTGATTCTGGCTTCTCTCTACATTATGATGACTCTGACCAACTGGTATCAGTGAGTGTCTACTAGAGAACAACAATCTTGATAAAAGAAGATTGAAAATGAGAACTAGTTCAATATAACAATAAACATAATAAATATAAATAATAATTATTAGTTTGAAAGAAAACCCATTAAAGTGATCGAGCTGGGAAGTATGAATTGCATAATGTATCAGTAATTCAGATAAACTACTGAAATATAAAAGAATGCATCATAGTAGTGTATGTAAAATTGTAGTTTGCAATTGTAGCTGTAATTATTAAGATATGGTAGAAACCAGAATTTAAAAAATGTGAATAATATATAGATTTTTTTTACATATTTCTTTAAGAAAGTATCAATGAAACAATTTTAGATGCTTTTTTTTCATAGTGTTCAAATAGACTCTAAAAACAACTTAGAAAAACAAATATATATAGTGGTACCTTGACTTAAGAGTTTTTCGAGATACGAGTTGTTACTCGGCCGATTTTTTGTTTTGGGTTGAGAGCTAAAATTCAGGTTATGAGCATTTGTGCTTGCAGTTACTTTGCAAAAGTTTGTTTATCCATCCATGTGACTAAAGAAAGTGAGTGTGAAGGACAATCTGTGAGAAGACTTGAGCTGTTTACGCAGACCCAGGGACTTTGGCGAACGAGGCATCGGGCGAGCTGTTTAAGGCCAGTCAGGGCTGGTTCGAGAATTTTAAAAAGAGGACCAGAATTCACTCGGTTGTCAGGCAGTGAGTGGGGATATGAAGGCAGCTGAGGATTACGTCAAAACGTTTGCTGGAATTAAAGCAGCCGAAGCATCTTCAAGTCGTCTGATCTCCAAGGCAATTAATGTACATTATACTTAATAGGACCAGTTTATTGCCGTACATTCTACTGTATTGTTTTTTATACAATATTCGTTATTTATATGCACATTTCCTTTTTTAAAAACGTATAGCAAAAATTCAATGGGAGAAATTAATTTGACAAAGAAGTAGTTTGAGTCCCGAGCTCCGTCACGGAACGAGTTAAACTCGTAAATCAAGGCACCACTGGATTATGATTCATGTCATGAAAATGTGTCTGACTCTAGGAGTAAAAAAATCTTTCTCTCTGCCATCTTTTCTTGTTAAAGGCCTGACACAGACTACCAGACCATGAAGAGCGCTATGCCAGCAGTGTGGGTGAAGATCAGCTCAAGCTGGCTGGCCTTGGCACTTTACCTCTGGACCCTTGTGGCCCCTCTGGTCCTCACCAACCGAGACTTCGGCTAAACGTCAAAATATAACTCCGCCCCAAACTGCAGGTTTCAGTTCATTAGACTCCACATGGTAGACTTTTGAGGGAAGAAATTAAAATCCAGCTCTAAACCAAATTTATAATCCTGAACATTTTCCTTCAACCCAGACATTAGTTACAGCCAAATAATTGGTCCTTCAGTAGTCAGTCCAATAGGAGTGTAATTGACCTGTTTATGCTCCACCCACAAATGTGTTTTTGGGCAAGCTTTAGAGAATGCTGGCAAATATCCCATTTATCCATGTGAATTCATGTAAGAGTTTAGATTTGATAAATGCTAAAAAAAAAAAAATCACATTTTAATATTAATATTAATAAAGCTTGTAATAGTGACTGTTTTTTTTCTTATAGCCATATGAGGTGACATTTAAATGTACTTTAAAAGGTCCTCGAATTATGACACAGATTCGTTTCTATGACAGTGATGTAAAATTATAATCTATAACATAGAGACACAACCAAAAGGACGTAAATATACCATACTTTTACAAGAAATTAGTGCAAAAGCACTCCAGCTTCTGACAGTCCAAAATGGCAGAGGTAAGTATATTTTTAAAATGCATTAAAAATAGAACTCTTAATACACTTTACAGTTGTGACAACGTTCTCTTTAACAATAGTTGCAATAAAGGAACACATTTGTGGGCAGAGCATAGAAGGATAAAACAGGACAAGTGAAACCCTGTGTTTGGAGCTGCCTACACCATTTACTAGAAACTCAAGTTATCTGCTGAACCTTTCAAATATGAGCTATTCTTCAGTTAATAATACCTTAATTCTGAATGTTGCACAGCTTTCTCGGCCATATGACCAACAAATTAGACTTATTTTATACATGTATCTTAAAGCAAGTGTGTTTTATTTTGTTGAAATGCATATTTGAACTAGTGGATGCACCAATCACAAATCTGATCTATACTGATTCCAGTTCTTTGCAGCCTTATACAGGGGGTCCTCGAGTTTTGACACAGATCGGTGCCTTCGATAGTAACCCGAATTTTGGTGTGAGTCGAAACACACCCTAGCCTAAGTCACTTACCGAACACAGTTGTAAAATCCTAAAAACACAACTAAGCCACAGAAACAGGAAAAAACTCCCTTACTCATATGCCGCGTTACTGCGTATTCTTCCACCGTACGTGACCAAATTAGTTTGCTCATGTAGTCCGTAAGTACGAGGCTGTAAGTCAAGTGAGAGTAAGCTTTGTTTGAAACGCCGTAAAAACATTTCTCATTCAATGTTTTTTCCTTGTTTTTTATTCATTACAAAGCGGAGTACAAAGCTGTAATGAAAGCAATAGGTGATGTTTTCAATATTAATCTACAATGTTGCCAATAATAAAAACAAAGGAAATCGCTGAAGTAGAAGGTGTGTCCAAACTTTTGACTCATAGTGTAACTCGAGTACCCCTGTATTTAGTTTAATAAACATGAAACCATTTACATTAGCACACCAGGACCTCCTAAAGTTACAATATAAAGCACATGATGTACTCTCTAATGGGCCAAACAGGCATTATGCAATTATAAACGAAATCCATTTGGCTATACAAATAATAGCCTGGCGCACGTCATTTGCAGGCTAAAATTGAAACTCAGATTGAATAAAATGAACCTAGTAATCTGCCAATTGCATATATGGAGCAAATATCTGCCGATCTTGGCACATTCCAATTGCACAAACCTAATTTGACCAACGATTGTTATCCATTACTGCTGCTAAAATGGATCCAAAATCTGTTTCCCAGGTTGAGATGATGTCTCAGAGGCAAACAAAATAGGACACTCTGTATATTCATGACTTACTTTATGACATGCAAAATCTAAGAACAAAAATATCTATTTCTGCTTTTATGTTTGCACTACTTTCAATCATATAGGTCACTGTTGCATATACTAGTTGTCTGTAAAATCCTTTTCAAACTTTTTTGTATTCTTTTTTTATGAATATATATTACACTAAGACCAAATCAAAAGAATTGCTTGTTTTATTGCTTGTATCAAATCTTTTAAATAAACGATATTAGTTATACTCATGCTTTTGTCTCCACTTTGGAATAGTGCTGGCATAATACACCACGTTGTATTAATACTAGGTGATTTTCTTCTGCTTCTAAACATCCTTTGAGTTGTCACATGACAGGGTGTTGCTGTCACAGGGGACCTCACTCATTCTCACTTTTGCACATAGACCCACACACACCAGAGAGGAACACACACTTGGCATTAGCTGTTTTGGGGAATGTGATTTCCCCCTCACAAGACTGGCATGAGGTGGGGTGAACACAAGACCCACATTCATGCTTGACTGCTGAAGAGAGAGAGAGCAGCAACACTGCTGATCTGGCAATTGCAGTCAACAAAGACTTTCCAAACAGACACTCTTTAAACTACTATGACTCTAACAACAGATATGAAAGGTGAAAACAACAAATCAGCATTCTTATATTCTCATTTTAAATAAAGGGTCGATGACGGGGCCTACAGGATGAGCAAAATGATCCATTGTTTTCTTGATATTTCTCTTTTAGTTCATTCAAATGAACACATTCATTACTTTTTGGTTTCTGAAGTTAGGATAAATGTTAGATTTAGGAACAAGTTTTTGCTGCATATACACTGAGCAGCCTTTACAAACACTGGCAGGTGAAGTGAATAACTGATTATTTACAATGGGTGAAGGGGTGGGCTGTATAAGAGACAACAGCATCTATGAGTATGAGAACCATTCCATGCCAGTGTCTGTTTAATTCCTACACAAACACCTCATTCTGCTTCATTAGTGATCACCTGAATCACATCTTATTTAATGAGGAAAAGTATAAAAAACACTGCTGTAATCAACACTCTCCTCTCCCAATGAGACCAGTTGGATGGCAAAACACTACTAATTATTAGCATTTTGTTTAAGAGCGAATAAGAGATTTGTTTTCTTTGAATAATTCAAGTTCTGTAAACACGGCATCATTTCTCTTATTTTGATGTACCGACATTTCATTTAAAATGATGCTTTAAAGAACAATATTTTTATTTGGAATTGAGGTGAAATATTGTCAGCAGTTCTTAAAACCTATCAATACTTGCACCTATAAAAGATGAAGCCTGAGAAACTGAACGTTATTGCAGTGCTCTTATTTTTTCCCAAAGCTGTGTTAGACAGCAAGTGTACAGTGAGTCCTTGAAATTGATGTGTTGGAAGCAGGCTTGGTGACTGAGTCAGAACATCAGGGACGTTCCTGGTATGCAGTGATCAGTATCTACCAAAAGTGGTCCAAGGAAAGGACAAACCAGAGAACCAGAGGTTACTTCATGCACATGGGTAGTGAAGGCCAAACTATCAGGTCCAATCCCACAGAAGAGCTACTATGGCACAAATATATTCATGCTGCCTTTAATATAAAGATATTGAAACAGTGCATCACAGCTTGTCATATCACACTATGTATAGAGGCCGGTCAAAGAGCCAATGCTGACCCCTGTCCACTGACAAAAGCACCAATAATTGGAATGTGGGCGTCAGAACTGGACCCTGCAGCAATAGATGAAGGTAGCCTGGTTTTCTTTTACCTTGTGTGGATACATATTATCCTGATAAAGCCATATTTCTCCCTATCATCAGATGGTATTGTGCATTTTGTTCCGTAGCCAAAAACAGCTTACTTGGGACAGGAAACCATTTCACTGAATTGTAACCACAGACTCATTTTTGTCTGGTATACATTGGGAAACGTTATGCACTTACTATCCATAAGCCTCACTTATTTTAATGAATCCAGCAACGAGACGGACAAAAATTGTGGCCGGCTGAGCATGCAAAAGATATCAGCTCCTACATGCACTTTTGGATCTAAGTTTACTCTTCACTTTACGCTGATATCACATCATTATATCGGCCATTCCGTACACAAACCTGATTTAATCCTTTCACCAAGTGAAGCAGGGGGTGCAACCAGTGAGGGGTGCATGGGAGGCAGTGTGGGGATGGAACCTTACTCAAAGGTACCTCAGTGATGACACTAGCAGTGTTGGGATCGAATCCACAACCTTCTGATTGCAGGGGCTACTCCCTAATCAGTA
>JBBJLR010082288.1:0-10625 GCA_037577145.1 Brachypetersius gabonensis | reverse complement strand
CAGCTGCCATACCAAGACACAACACTCCCGGTGAGGATGGACTCCACTGCACATCTGTAGAAGCTGGTGAGGACAGATGTGGACACCCCAGCCTTCTTCAGGCGTCTGAGAAAGTGAAATCTTTGGTGGCCTTTTTTTGTGACAGCTGCTGTGTGTTCTGAGGACTTGAGGTCGGCACTGAGGGTGACCCCAAGGAGCTTGAAGCTGCTGACCCTTTCCACAGCATTTCCTCCAATGTAGATGGGGGGTTTAGCCGCACCCTGCCTCCTAAAATCCAGTACCATCTCTTTAGTTTTGCTGGTGTTGAGTTAAAGGAGGGCAAACCTGAACGGGAGGACTAGAGTGGTGCTCAGGTGGAGAAGCTCTCCCGCGAGAGAGAGCTTTGCGACTATGCCACCAAATTGTCACCCAATTGGCCTGCTGCAGGGGCTCCACAGCCGGAGTCGGAGGCAAGCTATCTTCCCCTGAGGCACCCGGACTGGCTAGCAACACACCTGACTCTCGTCTCCTAACCATAGTTAAAATCCAGATGCAGTCCTCTAACTCTGAAAACTTCTCCGTCAGATAAGTAACTAGCGAACGCTTCACACAAGTAAACTTGACCCTGGAACTAGGGCTAGTGACAGTGAGAGGGGCTGAACTATACATGCCGCACTATACATGCCACCGTAACAATTTCCCAGAAAGTAAGAGAAATCATTTATTGACTTCAAGCAGTAAGCAATATAATGACATAAGCATACATTGGTCCAGCACATTAGTGTGGTGTGAACATCACACTTATGTGTGATAGAGTGAGAGGAGTAGGAAGGGCTCAAAAAAGTACAAGGTAATTAGGCCTAGTGTTCGCACCTATTAGTCTTGTATACTCATGATGTGCCAATCACTATATTTATCATGCTAATCTTGCAAAAACTCAATTTTGAACAGATCCAAATCTTGTCATTCTCTGAAGTAGCATACAGTGAAATATGGTCCTTATGCAAGCCAGAAGGTTAACAGAGCTATGCAAAAGCAGGATGAAACATGACTTCAATTACACGGAGACCACATGCTGCCATAAATTACAGTATATTGTATATTTAATTGGTAAAATACAAAAAAGTAACTGGAATGCCATGAAAAATAGAAACACAGCCATTTTAAATGTTAATGCCTGATAATGCCAGGCTCAATATTAGATTGATAAATAATGATAAACAAACAGTTCTGGAACTAAAAGATCTATTTCAAAGATCCGGTTAAATGCTTTATTATTGTGATAAGATATTGATAACCATAATCTATTGTTAAACAACTCTTACAAATGTAATTAATTTAATTAATTAAATCAATAGTGTATTTTATCAGAGGACAATTTGTCACCAAGTTGTACATATAATGATAGCTATTCTAGTGAGGGCTGAAATGTGCTGATTCCAAATGGCTTTCTCATACAGAGATTCTTATACATCTTGCTTTTGTGCATTTTTTGTATTTTTTTGCATGAGATACAAAGAAGGAATCTAAAATAAATAAGATTTTGATTGCCTCCTAATTTATCTCTATCAAGTAAATATGCACAAAAGGAAGACAAGATTCATAAGATGAATAACATGGCTTGCAATACACCTGCTTTGCATCAGGTTACCCAAGAGCGAAGGCACACTGGTCGCATTATAGGCAGATCAGAAGAAATGTCCATAGAAGATTGATGTGGCGCTTCTCTTTGATGAATGAGCATATCTCAAATGCAATGGGGTCATTACAACTCTCAACTGACATGCACTGGCCTACCTACATATCCGAAAAGACTTTGAAACAGCAGTCAGTAATTCATGTTCCTCCTTTAAGGTGTAAAGGAAAAAAAATGTTCAAAGTTGTACTGCCTACTCTGTATGCACACCTTTCAATTTCCCATCAATATGTTTGGAAAGCGATATAATAATCACTCACCAAGTCGGTGCCATGGCAAAGGCAGAGTTGACAACTGCCACTCAACTGCCCCTAAACTAGGTGGCTGAAAACCATCTGAAAAGCAAAATGATATTTCTTAAACACAGTGAGACCCATTATCAGTTAGGCATAAGTGGTATTCATGGAACAGCGGAAAACTAAAATAATTAAAATAATTTTAATTTCAGGTTTAAATAAAAGCATTTTGACAATCTGAGATACAGCAGAGATACCTTTATATCTGGCAAAAGCAAATCCTACATTTCATACCAATATTCAAATTTGTTAGTAGTGCAAAGGTGTAGGGATGCTTTGCTGTATGTGGACTACCAATTAGTCATGAATACTATTCAGCACCAGAGAATTCTCAAGGAAACCTTCTGTTCATCTGTGTATGAGCTTAAGCTAAAACATTAATGAGGTATGCAGCATTGTCTTATTATGTATTGTCATAAATTCAGACTTCGGCTGAAAAGAGATTGGTAAGGTGGAGTAGCGTGAATGAGCATTACATTTACAGCATTTATCAGACGCTTTTATCCAAAGCGACTTCCATTCCCTAACTACAACTTGGGGTTAAAGGTCTTGCTCAGGAACCCAATGGTGGTACACTGAAGGTAGGATTCAAACCCATGACCTCTTGGTCTAGAAGCATGTATCCTACCCACTACCCCACCCCCACCCCCACCTCCACCTCCACCTCCACCCCCAAAAGTACCCACACCCAAAAGATACTAGACACGCAGAGTCAGGCCGGGTTTTAGTCAGGTTTAAACAAAACCCTAACCCTAATCCTAACTATATATAAAGTTGCTGAAAAACTACTACTACTAATGAAAGGCTCAAAAATGCCCACATTTTCACCCACAGTGCATGGACTTAAACAAGGGTGCATGGGGACTCTACACGCAGACAAACAGCATGATGAATCAAAGAAATATTCATTGGCAAAATAACCTGCCACACATTTTTCACACATAAAGATGGCTAACAAAGCACTTAAACAAGCATTCACATACAGATTTTTAACTAAACCACAACAGAGTTATGCATTTCAACTGACATGGGGTGGGGGCGCAGGTGCACATTGGAGGGTGTGGCTCCTGTTGAGAAGGAAAGGGAGTTGGCCACAAAGAGACACTTTTAGAGAGCAGTATCATAAAACAAGTGTTCACAAGCTTTATGTAAAACTGACATAATGTATTGACCATTGCATGCGTAAAGGGGGGCTTTTAAAGGCTTTTAACGAAATAAAGTTTGTATTGAAGAAAAATCTTCCCAGAGTTGGACTTGAATCTGCAACCCTGGCCCTCACAGCACAGTCCACGAACCAGTAGACAACACAGAGGACTTAAAACAACCCACATTAAAAGTGTATCTTAAGTTCCAGAAAATGGGAAGAACGAAGGGGCAAAACAGGATGAAGAACTCTCAGACTTACACTTAGAGATTACTTCTCTTAATGCTGTGTGTTTAGCAGCTCCTCCATGTAGCCTCCATTTATAAGCAACCCTAAATTATCTTGGGAATTAAATCCACCCTCTGCCATGATAGTGAAGACTGACAGCAATCAAAGCTTTCAAAGTGGTCTGTTTTTTTCTGCTCTAAAGGGATTGGCCAAATTCCAGATGACAAAGCTGAAATTTAGCCTTGATTCCTAAAATCAGTGCTCACTTCTACACTGCTTTTTCCATCTGGTGATATGTATGGTGGAGTTTTCGATATCGCTACTGAATACGGTGAATATTCCTACCACCTGTTTCTTTCATTCACCACATGGAAAGGCCTCCTCTATTTCGCATCACTGTCATGACAAGAGTTTAAAAGAAGCTTCAAAATTCAAAGGAAACATAGGGATACAAATGATTGTACTTTGCTTGCCCAATTTTATTTTTACTTTAGCCATTACTGTTTTTTGACATTGCCGAACATTCATGTTCACATTTTTCTTGGCAAAACACTCTAACAGACTCAACAAACTCTTACTGGCCCACAATATTTTAAAGAAATGTTCCTCCATAGTTTCTGGGCTTGCACACCTTTATTTGATGTATAGCCATTGATGTTCTTTATGTGGGACCAGAACTGGATCATCCATATCAAAGAACCCTTTCTGGCATGTTTAAGAATGTGTTATTGTGGCAGTGCTTCCACGTTTATTAAGAAATTGTAGAAGGTACTCTGAGTTCACTTCCTGTTAACATGAAACAGAAATCACAGATGTGTGATCAAAAATGTTACATTTATCCTTTGTGAAGGAAAAATATATGCAAGGGTCCTTAATATGAAAAGTGTGCTTTATTTAAAAAGTAGACACATTTAATGTCTATAATTGAATACATTATAAAGTTACAAATTAGGACTACATTTTAAAATAAAAATAAAACTTTTAATACCTTAAATACACTATATATTTAATCAAGTATATTTTAATACTAGCTCTATAATCACAAGTTGTTTGTTCTGTCCTTGTCTCAGTTCTGATGGGATTAACAGTTTGGAACACTAAGGCTGGAGTGTCTGCAACACTTGGCTAGGTCCATTGCCGCTGGTGCCCTTATTTCTTAATTTAACAGCAAAAGCAGTGGTAGGAGAAGGCAATTCATCCTTCAACTACAAATGAAGCTGATGGTGCAGCCAATAAATACTGTTTCATCACATTCTGGCTGACATCTGCTTAACATACTGGTGAAGACCCTCCATGAGATGAGGCGAGGGTTATCCAACAGTTCCCAGACATGAGTGGAGGAGTCTCTACAGAGTAATGCAAGGCATTACAAAGGTCATAAAAGCCTTAACCTTAGGTCAAAACCTCACCTCAGCCTGGGGCTGATCTCTAATGACCACCAATGCCATGTTAAGAACACAAGAAGAAGTGAAACGTAATTCAGACCTTCTGATTCATGGTGAACCAATGAATCAAGCAAATTTATAGGGCCACATTACTAAAAGCATAAACTGTTGGAAACTTGGTTCGTCAAAGAATCTTTCTATGGATGGCTCTTAAAAGAACCATCTTTGTTAACAAAAAGTACAAATGTGAAGAATCTTTTCAAATTTTAAAGAAACTCCTAATTGTTCTTCATGGAACCATTATGGAAATGGTTATATTACAGACATCTGTGGCATCTTTTTAGAATGTAGTTAACATTTTTCATTAGTTATTTATTTTTGTTATTTAAATTTTACATTATTAGTTTTAGGGTGTTTAATCGCCATTTTAGTTCGTGTCTTGTATTTTGTTCTATTGGTCTAGGATATATTCCAAACTTATTCTAAACTGAACTTCCTTATAATGAGTTTCTTCATTTCAGCAATGCAAAATACCAACAGTAGACCATGCTTACCCAGGTCATAAAGTTTTCCCCAAGGCATTACCATGAGTCATTTTCTAAACCATTCATTAAGCACTGAAAGTGCAATTCTCCTTAATTCTCATTTGCTTTTATTTAGCTTTGATTTAGTTTTTCAAGAGTTTAAAATGAAATCTTAGTTTTATTACAGTAAATGAGTAAATTTTGTCTCTGCTAATCAGTAATAACTTTGTAAATGATTAAAAAATATACAGTAAACAACAGAAACTACTTTTCCACTACATCCAATTTCAAGCAAATTAGTTTCTAAATAGTGCATCTGGTGAAAGATAAATGTGCAAGTACTACATTCTCATACTGCCTTCATGTTCATGAAAAGATAAAGGACCTCTGATGCCAGTCACTTCTCTGCTGAATGCCTTGAGTTGTGCTGGGAAAGACAATCAAACATGATGTAAATTTAAGCCGGCCAATTTTATTTAAAGAAACAAAACACAGATGAAAACAGGTATTAGCACTGAAAAACACCCAAATCTAGCTCATTATATAAAGCAGACAATAATGTATTACAATTAGTGTTTAGTATTCTTAGTGAAATTAAGAATTTGGCCCCTTTGGTCCATTCATTCAAAATGGAATGTTACGATTTGGAGTACTGCAACTATTTTTCAACTGCTATTTGCTGCATTCCCAGTATATCGTCTATTTTATATTACCATGGGCAACAATTTCACAATTGCTTTTGAAAAGTGTAGAAAACCTGCTGACCCTAACCCACCTATAACAGAAGATAAAAGGCAGTTGGATAATTTCATAACACAAGACTATGCTATACATAAGGTAGAAAAGAAAACTGACGTTTCTTACATTGTGCAAAAGACAAAATGTGTGAGCACTGCAGGGATGTGGAAATATTTCTTAAATTTTCATGTACCTTTCATTTCCATGATCACCGGCTGCTAGAGGACGCTATTTCTGTTTAGTTATGGGGGACTTCTATTTTGACATGTGTACTCAGGGCAGGCAAATGGTCACAACCAGCCAGTGGTTTGAATTAAGTGACTGTGTTTTCATTCGTGCTTGTTTTTTTTTAGTTTGTATTTAAGCTTTTTTCTTTTGTGGTACTGATGTCGGTCCACCGTCAAACTAAACCTTAACCAAATAAGACTTTTGGGGGGGAATCCAGTGTGGTCTTTTGTTTTTGTATTGGCCCTTGCCTTTTTGTTTTGCCCTTTTGTCAATAAAAAAAAAGTCTATTACCCCTGCCTCTATAATCACCTAACCACAAAAAGTCATAAATCTCTATATGAAAACCCTAATAATGCCTTTACATTGCAAGTGCTAGCATGTGTTTGGGTTTATAAAAGGCCATGCCTTCATGTGGCCTTTAACGATAGGGACAGCCTAGACTAAATTTAACAAATGCTTAGGGGTTGAAAACTAAATCAATGCCAAGCTGAAAGGCACACACAAAAGTCTGTGGTTTAACTAGTTCAGATTAAAGTTTGAATTAAACCTGGAAAACGGTCCCTGTTTCTGAATACTACATGCTGCATGACAGTGGTAACTAAAATAATCAGATAATGGTTCTCTTTTTTCAGTTTTATAACATTTGGTAACATATGGTTTCCTTGGCAGTTGTCTATTCAATGTAACCCTTGTCTAACAAGGTGCCCCTCATCACAGGGAGAACGTACCTCTCAGGTGACGTCACACTGTTCACTCTCTAACTTTATGTGGCATTACTGTATACTGTTACTAATGCACAGACATGCAGAAACCGACAATTTTTTAAAGCCAGGAAGAAGCTTAATGTATCAATAAGTGCCAGGATGTTTGACAGTGATTAACTGCATATAACCACTACTGCATCAAAATCTGCAAATAGCCCATAAAAACTTTTTTTTGTGTGTCTGAGAGGGAGTTGCAGAATTTGCAGCAGCTTTAATGTGAAGTGTGACTAGATAATATGTCAAACATGTAAGATAAACTTCAGCTAAGCCACATGTCTTCAATACTAACAGTAGATGTTTGAAATAAGCCCATAATAGCATAGATTTCTTAAGATGCCAAAAAAAAGAGACTTTTGTTGCTTGAAAAGTACTGTTGAGAGAAATTAACCTGCAGGGATAAAAAATCTAGAAACAAAAGTCTGCACATGAATTGCTTCACACTGCCATCATCTGGCTGTATGTGTCAATGCTGCCTCTATGGGTTTGATATGGTAGCATGCAGCCTCATTCAAGCCCTGACTGGTATGGCAAGTTTTATCTGAGTTGTGTTGGTACAGGTGCCATACAGAAAATAATACTGATAAAGATCATTTTGGACTCCTCTTTGCACGAGAGCTAATTTTTCACTCACACCACACCTTTACTAAGGAACCTTCACTGGCTCCCTGTGGCTGCTCGTGTTAAGTTCAAATCTTTAACGCTTGCTTTTGAGGCCAAAAACGGACATAGATTTCAGTTATCTTTAGCATTAATTAATATTAATTTTCGAAGTGCAGCTGATCATTTGTTACTTCAGTCAACTCAAGTTATGCTACGACCTAGATACAATACATTTATTCCACTGAAAGGTGTTATTTAAATAAATACATTTACTGGAATTGAAACAAATACATTGCATATAATATGGCTCAGATTTTATTGACTATAATTACTCTTTTGTGTTAACTGTGATGATATATTTCAACAACAAATAGATATAGACTAGGGCTGCAACTATCGAATATTTTTGGAATCGAGTATTCTGTCGATTTTATCATCAATTAATCGAGTAATCGGATAAATCATACTTTTGTGTTTTTAAACAACTATATCAATAGTGGGTTATGCAATGTGAAGGGCCTCTTAAAATGAGCAAGCTATTGGCTGTTATTCCTCACAAAAAATGTTTTTTATTCAAACTCAACCCTTTTTATTCAAACTAAACCTTTGACTTATTGGGTCCAGAACTAAGCCCATTTAATCTACCTTCTTGGAAACATTTATGATGTACATTGTATCCTTATTAACAGTAAAGAAAACAAAAAATACGAAAAAAAAATAACTTGTTTAGTTATTTTGTCATTTTCTCTGTCAGTATGCACTTTAAGATTTGTTTGTGAGATATAAAATGATATTTAAATATTTTATTATTATTATTGTTATTATTATTATTATTATTATTATTATTATTATGCTCCTGAGTTTAAATGTTGCTGATCAGTTTAAATTAATTATTATTTATTGATTAAATATTTTTTAGCATTAAATGGTCAAAACTTGTTTACAAAATTTTATTTTAATTTTTAGGCAAATTGATGCACTTTAAGACTTTTCTGCTACAGACTAAAAATAAATATTGCTGCCCTATTTTTACTGGTTGGCAATATTCGGCACGTTTTCCATCCACTACAGGAGGAGGTGGAGCTGGTCTCCAGGTGCTTTTTGCGGCTCTTTTCGCTTTTCACAGCCAGTGTGCGCCATTAACTTACAATAACAGAACATTTATAATTTTTTAAGTAAAAAATATATTTTCATATATGACCGCGGGAGTGGGGGGAATCGTCAGACATTCCACGGGAGCAGGATTAAAAAATAGTCCCACGCAGGGCTTTACTTCATATCTCCTGCTCTGAGCTGTGTGCTCTTATTCGGTGCAAAAAATCCTATTCCCTGTGGCAAAAATAGCATGTTCCCCAGGTCACACACGGCAGGTGGACTTTGGTGACTAATTAAACGAAGCCTCGAGGCAAAGGAACATTTTTTGTAATCGAATCATTCGAGTTACTCGAATAATCGTTTCATATAGAAACTTAATCATTTATATTTCTTTATTTCTTTGGGGGTTGTTTTATTTGCCCTTTATTTGTTGTATTTTCACTAACTGTTTATAATAAAATTATTTTTAATTATATCGGATCGATACCACATTTTGTAGTGTTGCACACCACTAGGAAACATACGTTAAGACTTCTCAGTCGGATCGGCGGAATCCTTTGCGAGCGTCGCTTGAAGACCCATCTCTTTAAGAAGCACTTCAGCGACTAATTATGTCCCTATCCTACTGCTTACTTGTTTCTTAAAAAAAATCTCCTTTTCCCTTGACTGCTCTATGACTTATGATGTTCTTCTCTATGGTTTATGTATTGTTGGGTAGGTGTTAGTGTGCTTGCTCAAGCTTACCCTTCGGCTGCTGTTGTTCTTCTTAATCTTTATTATTATTATTATTATTATTATTATCATCATTATCATTATTATTATTATAATACTGTTTTTTGGCACCCCTACTCCTCCCAGGGCTTTCAAGATAGAGACGCTGTTCCAACTCTGACACATTGGGGCCGATCTGAAATAGCATGCTTGTTCACAGCTTTTTGATATGTTTTGTCATTCTTTCATTTTTGTCGTTTTTCTGACAAAAAAAGGCCCATAGGGAATGAATAGGGCTCAACTTTCAGGTCTTCCTGCTCAAACACGCTTCGTCCGAAACCCACCAAACCTGAGGCCAACTTCCCCAACACACAAATGCAGTCGGTGATGACCTGCATTCTTTTCTTTCGCTCATCCCTTTTGTCCCCCCATTCACTTCCATTCATTTTTAACCCTATTGAAATTAATGCCATTTCAGAAGAAGAGACTTTCATACTCTGTACAGCCTTATGAAACCTCACATGAGACCTCAGGCCACGCCCCCACAGACACACGTGTTTAAACTGAACTAATGCTATGCTAATGCTATGTTAATGTTATTGTTAACGCTATGCTAATGGTATGTCAATGCTAATGTTGATGCTAATATTAATGCTAACAGTACTGCTAACGCTAATGCTGTGTTCTGCAAGCACACTTTGCATTTTCTCTGCGGAAATACAGTCTAGTTATTATTTGACAGTTGTTGTACAGATGCTCCAACTGTGCAGTATCTCGGTTAAATAGCTGACATGGATTTAAGCTGTTTTCAGGTAAGAAACAGTTGTGGACTACTTGAGCACTGATGTATGTCACTCTGGATAAGAGCATCAGTCAAATGCTGTAAATGTAAATGTAATTGTCTACTACAGGATGATCTGCACACTATATGTTCAGGAAGTGAATGTAAATATGAAATGAAAAATTAAAGCATGCTGTGTTCTTTCGTTGCAGTTGTCACAATGTTGGCCTTTTTACAGAATTCCCTTAGGCTGTATGGCAAATATTCCATACAACCAAAGGAAAAATGTCAAATTTCCATATTTTTCAGTTGATTTTAAATATTTAACATCTGCTAATGAAAATATGATTGGCAATCATGTAAATGGAACAACAACAAATATTTGCCCCCTTCCTGATTTCTTATTCTTTTGCATGTGTGTCACACAAAATGTTTCTGATCATCAAAAACCGTTAA
>JBBJLR010082268.1:0-10625 GCA_037577145.1 Brachypetersius gabonensis | reverse complement strand
CCGAAAGAACCGGCTCTTCTTTGGGAGTCGAGTCACAAGAGCCGACTCTCTGAAAAGAGCCGAACTTCCCATCACTAATTCCATTCACTACTTTTATTTTTATTCATTCGTTATTCAGCATTCAGTGGTTTGTTTTAGGGGTTTTTTTTGGTCAAACTTCCACCTAAGGCTCTGTCACATGACTCTTTTTCACCAATCAAATGTAGCTACTAGCAACGTTTGGCTCTGTTTCACCAATCAAACGGAGCCAGGCTGTCACATGACTGCCCACAAAATCTCCGCGGCCTTGCACAGAAGCAAAGTGATTGAGAGAAAATATTGGCGAAAAACGGCGTGTGGTTTGAAATCAGAAAAGGCAGAACACTCCTGGCCTCACATTCAATCTCTGTTTATTTCACAGACTATAAAAAAGAAGACTCATGTGCTGTTATATGTGTCTTCCTAAACACATCGCATAAACACATTTCAGCAGGGGCGGACTGGGAACAGTCCAGAATGGCTGTCCGGTGCACGGCCATCGACCAGTCTTACTCGTCACAGTTACCCAGATACGTGTATTTTCACGAAATACTTTCTTACTCTTACTTGAGTAATTATTTACTTATACTCCAATCGTATTATTCTAAAGTAACAACTCAACTTACTTGAGTACAATTTTTGGCTACAATACCCACCCTGGTCACTGTCTATGGATATAATGTTGTGGTTGATTGGTGTATGTGTGTACTACAAAACAAAATTATCCTGTGTTGAAATACTCCAGCAGAATTACAAAATTCTGTGATTTATTACAGATATTGTAATGTTTCTTTACAGGGTGATATTGGTCCTGCAGGTCCTCCTGGCCCCTTGGGGGAAACAGGCTATGGACTTCCAGGACCAAAGGTAATCTTAATATTTACCTACTATAAAGCTTTGTATTAGCCTAATCCAGAACCAAACTTAGTTAGAATCTGATTCCTGTGCTTCTCAGGGTGAACGCGGGGACTCGGGTCCTGCTGGTCCTCTTGGGCTAAAAGGAGACGGCTATCCTGGCCCTGCGGTATGTGGGACGGCACTGTACTCTTTCAGAACTCTGTAACTTCTGTAAGAGTTTGACCTGTGTGAGATGCTGTTTGTTAGTAATGATTTTTGTGTGCTTACTTTCTTAACAGGGTCCTCCTGGACTTCCCGGACTTCCAGGAGAGCCTGGTTTGGAAGGACTGGGTATCCAAGGACCAAAGGTATTCACTGCAGTGTGTGTGTGTGTGTGTGTGTGTGTGTGTGTGTATGGGTGCAGAGGAAGTGTTTCGTGCTGTTCACACTGTGTGCTGTGGTGTGTTCACATGTGGCCGAGTTATCACTTTTACTTTATATACAGTATATGCAGTAAACCCCCAGCTGTACGCGGATCAGTTCAGTCACACGTTGATTTTTTTTGATAACCAAACTCAGCTTATGTGAAAATCCCCACAAAAACATGGAAATTGCAAATATCCTCTACATTTTTTACTTTTTTGTGGCAAGAGACTGTAGCTGACCTTAAAACACTTTTTTCGATTCCTTACCAGGGTTGAGCCCCGCGCTCCAAGCACGATTTCTCCGTGGTGCAAGCACTCAGACACTTCATAGTTCGATTGATCCAGGAGACCTGTCCAATGAGCCCTCATTTGTATTTTTAGCCCGAGTAGATCAGAGGTTATTCCCTGAAAACTGTTCACCTCACCATGCAGAGTGACCCAATACTTTTGTTCAGCGATCTTCTGAGTTCCATCTCGGTGGAGAATTTAAATTAAAAGAGCCGAATACAGGTTTACTGTTACGTTTTCTTTAAGGGTAATGCGTTACACTGAGTTTTAAATTAAATTTAAGTGTTCTGGGAGCATATTTGGGGGCATATTTACGGTTTACACTATAAAAATAGGCTTTTTTTTTTTTTTTTACCTAACCACAACAATGTGTTTTTCACTATATGCGGGAACTCTTGGAACGTAACCCTTGGGAAAAGCAGGGGATTACTGTGTATATATAAGTGCGTTTGTGTGCAGAGAATGGATGTGTAAGTATGTCTGTATCTCTCAGGGTGATACTGGGTTCAGAGGGTTGCCAGGACCACCAGGACCTCCAGGAGAAGGACTACAAGGACCACCAGTAGGTCACAAACATAAGAACAACACAATAGCTAGCTGATGCTACATTTGTGTTTAATGGTTTGTATAGTTTTAATGCGCAATGACCTGTTAGACCTATATGTTATATTACAGCACCCTGTATAACCTTCATCCAGCCTGCCATACCTGCCATACCTTCCTACTATATCTTTAACATGACACCATTCCATGTTCAAAACAGACTCTTACATATGTTTCAAATGCTGCTAAACAAATCCAGCCAGCCTATCTGTAGAACACCTGTAGAAAAACTCTAGATACACATGCAGATGCTAATCCACAGATAGCAAATGCTAATGCTCAGATGTTTATGGATCTTTTTGGAAATCTTTAGGGCAACACAGGAAGACCAGGGCCTCCAGGTGCTATGGGACAACCAGGACAGGGGATACAGGGGCCCAAGGTACAGTTTGTGTAAGAACAAATTCACCATAACAAATTAATTGCATGGGAAAACATGGTCAGCTAATAGACCATTCTGGTTCGGGTTTTGACATACATGCATAAACTTTAGAATACATTTGCAGTTCTGTATACATTTTTAATGGGCTTTTTTTCAGGGTGAGCATGGAGCTCAGGGCATTACTGGGCCGAGGGGATCTCCTGGCGACGGCTTCCCTGGGCCAAAGGTTCAGAAAAGTTATACTGTACTGTATATACAGTATGAATGGGTTTCATTCCAGTCACTTTCTAAAGACTCTCTTGCTCTCTCTTTATGTAGGGTGACTATGGATCTCAAGGTGAAAAAGGCCTAAAAGGTGCCAAAGGGGACCTGGGTGATCCTGGTAATCCAGGGCAACCAGTGAGTCTTGCTGGATTATTGCTTCACAGGCTTATGTACTATTAGAATTATCTCTCAAAGTTCACAGGGCATCTACAGAGGGCACAAGGCACCCACAGAGCATTTCAAGGTGAAGTCATACTTCACAAGGGATACACAGGATATCCACTGCACATTCGTGGAGCATCTGTAGGGTAAACAGCATCCATAGCACATTAATAAGGCATCCACGACACATACATAGTGCATTCATAGCACATCCATAAGGCATCCACAGCCCACATTTACATAGGACATCCATGAGGTTTGTGACATAACAAGTGTGTACATAACACTGTATTTTGTCTTTCAGGGCAGACAGGGAACGAAGGGAGAATCAGGCCTGACGGTGAGATCACACCACTTTAATTGTTAATCTCTAGATTAGTGTGCACTTTGATAATTCATGTCAATATGGCATTCATTTACAGAGAGAAGACATCATCAGAATGATTAAGGAGATTTGTGGTATGACTTCCTTTGCGCTTTAATTTACTACTCATTCTGTGTCTCTAGCTTCTACTCACAACTCAAAAATCCCTTATTTCAAAACGTTTTCAGGCTGTGGAATCAAATGCAAAGAGCGTCCCATGGAGCTTGTATTTGTGATAGACAGCTCGGAGAGTGTTGGCCCAGAGAACTTCGAGATCATAAAGGATTTTGTGACGGCTCTAGTGGACAGAGTGACCGTGGGACGCAACGCTACAAGGATTGGGCTGGTGCTCTACAGCTTGGAAGCCAGGGTAGAGTTCAATCTGGCTCGATACATGACCAAACAGGATGTCAAACAGGCCGTCCGAAAGATGCCCTACATGGGTGAAGGTACCTACACAGGCACTGCCATCAGAAAGGCTACGCAGGAAGCTTTCTACAGCGCCCGGTCGGGGGTCAGCAAGGTCATCATAGTCATCACAGATGGACAGACGGACAAGCGGGATCCGGTGGTGCTGGATATTGCAGTGAGGGAGGCCCACGCAGCAAACATTGAGATGTACGCGCTGGGAATTGTTAACATCAGTGATCCAACACAGGCCGAGTTTCTCAGTGAATTGAATCTCATCGCTTCTCAGCCTGACAGTGAGCACATGTTTCTGATAGATGACTTCAACACCTTGCCAGGTAAATCTCCTGCTCTATGTAAGGCACAGGTTCAGATTCAAAGATTCAAAGAAAAAGTTTTTTTTTTACACAAGCACATTTTTACACATTTATAAATACAGATGTTTTTGCAAATGCAGCCGAGTGAAGCGCAGTTTTGGTCTAATAGATGCAAAACAACTGCAATGTACTAACTGTGTCTGGATGCTGCTGATATTATGATAGACTGGTGTCAAGGAGGGTCAGTTTCCAACACGGTTTGGTAATTCCTCCACTCAAACAAACCCATTGACTATTAACTTATCAGTTAACATGAGCTGAGTTAGGTGTGTATGAACAGTCTTACACTACTAAGTGTTCAAACATATTAAAAGCTGCCAGAAAACTGTTATTAAGAAGAGCAGTAAAAGAGCTAAAATTCGTAACTGATGTGGTTTTGTGATAGGGATCAGTTCAAAGCAGTTTCAGTTCAGAGCAGTGAAAACTGTTCAGTGCAGGGGGCAATCCAGGAAACACTGGTCTATGGTCTACATTAAAGTGGAATCGCCCACAGCTGGGAGCAGTAAAGATATCAGCGAGATCTTTGAGTGAATCATTGAAACAAGGTTACCACATTTGCTGGATATGTTGGAAGCTGTGAATTTCAACTAACTCCCAACCAGCTTTCAAATCTTCATATCTTAAAACAAGAAGAATCTGATTATGGATATCTAGATTTTAACATTGCCAGGTAATGCCCATGACACTACTTTAACTGTAATAATCTTCACATTGGAGCACAACCTTATTACAGCAGAAATATTGATGTCAGCTGATTAAAACTTAATCATCGTATGAGTTGTTTTGGAATAGTGAGTTAGGGATAAAGCTGTGATCCAGTAGCTTACTTTACTAATGCTGTTGTGGCTGAATGCAATCAAACCCTCACAGCAGTGTTTGAACACCTAAGGTAAAGTCTTCTAAGATGAACACAGGCTGTTACTGCAGCAAAAGGAGACAAACATTTTATTAATACCTTTCGGAAGAAACATAGGGTGTGCAAGTGTCCACAGACTTTTGGACATTATGTTGATATAGGAAAAGAAACAGCAAACTGAAGAAAGTTATGTGTGTGAATGAAGTCACATATGGCTGATTGTATGACTTTCCCTCTTTCTCTGTCTAGCTTTAGAATCCAAACTGGTGAGTCAGTTCTGCGAGGATGAGAATGGAGCTTTGTTCTTTAACCGCATCAATGGGAATGGATATGGTATCCATGGCAACCCTATCAACAATTTCATACATAGATTTGGTAGCAATGGCAACCGCATTGGCAGTAAAGGTGAATACAGTTCTGGAGGAGATGTCCGAACAGGAGAAACACACACAGTAACGCACACCGGAACACACTCTGGCAGAGGAGACAGTCTGCCTCCACCAGTCAGTCCACATGTGAGTTGTGTCTGTATTAACTGGTGTTACGGTATGTGAAACTATTACACAGATAGATGATATTGCAATGTGTGTTTTTTTTTCTAAGGTTCCTCGAGCACCACAAACTGCAGAGACTAACCCAGACAGAACCTCAGGGCACAGTGGCCGTGTGGACACTCCATCAGGCAACAGAACGTCTTCATCAGGATCCACATCATCATCCTCATCATCCACAACTGTAGTAACGTCATCCGGGTCGGTGCAATATGTTCCCGCCCCTCGGCCACCTTTACCTAAAGGTAAATGAATTTTCCATCCCTCACACTGAAAATTAGAATTGGAAAATTCCACTTGATCACAAAATAATAATTTTTGTGTAATAAATATTCATTTATTATGGAATATATTGTGTAAAAGAGAGCTTTTTAATGATAAGCACTAGCCTACTGTAAGCATCCATGTAGTTTCTCACCTCAAACAGCTAAAAACTAGATCTCAAAACACATTTGTCTTGACCGGAGTAAGAAATAATGCATATTGTGCCTCTTCTGTGGTCAGAATTTGTACCCTTGGACCCTCGCTGTGAACTGACCCTAGACCAGGGTCCATGTCGTGACTACAATATCCGCTGGTATTACGACCGACAGGCCAACGCTTGTGCCCAGTTTTGGTATGGTGGCTGTGATGGCAACCGCAACCGCTTCGACACAGAAGATGAGTGTAAAAAGACCTGTGTGGTCTCACGAGCAGGTACATCCCCACACTGCATAAACACTGCAACACAAACACACTTAAAGAATCCACATTTCCTCCTTACCTTTCCAAAAGGACAGTGCATAACTTAATGTTGGACAAAGGGTTATAAGTCAAAAAACCAATGCAAGTCTATTTGAGAGTGAAACACAATTATTTGGATAGGCTTCACGCTGCATGTTTAGGGAATTTTTTTTTTTAATCATTTCCAGTTGTGTTTTTGTACACTCCGTCTTTCTTTTGAATGTGTGTCTTTCTTTTGCTAAGCAACATTAGCATCCTAAATGTTAATCATTTGCACTAGGTTGTGGAATGCCTACCTTGATTCTGAAGGGAAAAAAAAACTCATGACGTACAGCCATGGAAAAAAAAAAGTGACTGCATCATTTTTTTTCTGGTATTGCTTTTGCAATTTGTGGGAGTGTTTTATACACTAATGACCACAGTTTCCAAACAAAAAATGTATGGAGAAATGTTAAAAATAATAAATAATAATTTATTATACCTTGGAAATGTTAGACTATGCAACACTCTTACATTATTTTACAATTGCAACTATTAAAATAATAATGTTAGGAGCATAGAGTTGTCATGTCGTCCGGCTATGGAAGACGCAACTGATAGACTTCAAAACAAAACAACTTGGACACAAAATGAGTTCAAGTGCTCCAAACAAAACAAGTCCGTCACAACACAGATGCAAGTTCCAGATCACAGAAGTCCGTATCCTCCAAGTGGGAGGCTTGAGGTGGGAGCGCACTCAGCAGCTGCCCAAGTGGCACTAGATACTCTTAGACTCGCTTGCAGTGGTGGCCATGAAGGTTGGTCTGCTTCTCGCAGACCCGTTTGCCTTGGAGTGTAGGTAGGCAGAGCTGGACTGTCAGGTTGCAGGGGCCTAGTGGTTAAGGCATTCGCCCTGTGATCAGAAAGTCCAGGTTCGATTCCCAAGACCGCTAGGCACCCTGAGCAAGGTACCCCACACAAGGAATGGGTTAAATGCAGAGGAAGAATTTCTGCACCGGGCGAGGGGGAACCCCAACTACTCCTAGTCACACGGGGCTACCCACAGCATCAACCCACCAGACCGCTGGAGGGTCGGAGGCCAAGGAGGCCAAGGAGCTGGAATCTGTTAAACTTCGAATGGACCAACAAACCTGGGAGGCAAACTTAACTTAAGTTGGAGAGCCGGTGGAGAGCCAAACCCTATCACCCACCCAGGTCTGCTGATGGAGGTGTTACCAATCATTACTTGGGCATGTTGGACGACTTGCCATCCCAAGGGCAGCGTGGGGTGACCAAGCACACACTCAAAGGGCTTCAGGCCAGTGCATAGTGGCGCAAAGAGTTTTGAGTGTACTCCGTCTAGCTGAGGAACTCTACCCAGTTTTGTTGGTGTCCGAAGGAAACGACCCAATTCCTGAACCGATTTTTCAGCCTGACCATTGGTGGTAGCCCAAGGTCAAAATGACATTAACCCCTAGTTTCCTCAGAAACGCGACCTATACTCTGGACATGAACTGGGGGCCTCAGTCAGACAGGATGTCCTCCTTTCAAAACACGGTCCATGACCACCAGCACTGTTGTGTGCCTTTTCGATACCAGGAGGTCCGTGATGAGGACCACAGCTATGTGGGCGCATTTGTTTCCCGGGAGGCAATTAATGGTGGGTCTTGGTCATTGCACAGACAGAACAGGATTACACTGCCTGTTCCACAATGCCGCGGAGGGTAGACCACAAGTTTTTTTGGCTTAGCACCTCTATAGTCATATGGATGCCAAGATGCAGGGGTCATGTGAGCCCATTAACGACTCGAACACGAAGGCACGAACACTTTGTCCACCCAGCATGACCGGGGTATAGAGTCCCATAGACCTATTATAACAGTTTTGCATAATATGTCCCCTTTAAAAAGCCTGAAAAAGACTGAATACCTTAACCCTTGGAACATGAGCGGCACAGGTAAATCACACAGACCTACAACTCCTTATATGGAAGTTTCCCCAGTTTGTGTTGATGCTCCATTTGTCAGACATCATGCTGAGCTTTGTTTGTTCCTATTTCAAGTAGAATAAAAGATATTGTAATTTAAAAACATGTAATAATAACTGCTACTGTAGTATTAAAATGGGGTCAAATACATATGCCCTTAAATAATAAAAATCCCCTCATTTAATTTAGGTCTTAGAACGTTTATTAATTTTAGTATAGTTTCTGTGCACAAGTGGGTGGGAAACTATTGTTAAGCAATTCTGTAAGGTAGACAAGGCCAAAATTAAAGAATGAAAGATCTCCAGCTATGTGAAGCATTTCATTGCACTTGTTCTGTTAAAGGTGACACCTCTAGTGGTTAAATTTGACCAGGTCTGTCCTGGGCACATAGGGCAACACAACTATCCCCAAATATAGACAAATACAGGATACAGGGAGGCAGAATACTTTTTCCCAAAACTGTATAATAATTTTGTTGTTTTTGTTTTGTTTTTTTCTCAGGAGGATGAGGAACAAAGAAGATGTTTATGATAGACTGTCAAATGTTGAGTTAATATCTATAATACCTCAACTATCAATCCCATTGACAGATGTGCACATACAGACTGAGATACTTTGAGGATTTTATATAGGTAACATAGACCTCTTACCACTTCAGCGGTTTGTTCTGTAAATACTTAATTTGATTTATTTGCTTTGATCAATTGAGCTGTATTTTAGCTCCAGCTGTATATTAAGTGTTTTTTGTTCTCACTTACATTTTGTTTCTGTTAACTGTGGCACAATGATTAAAGGAATCCTCCAGTGCTTTTCAGACTCTGATGAATCTGTACTCAAAACTCCCTTATAGTGGACAGGTGCTCAAGCTGAAACATCTTTGGCCTCATTTTTAATGTTACTGTTTTTTTTCTCATTACATGGAAAGTATTGTCTGTGGTGATCATATCTTATCAATATCACATTTCAGAGGACTATTGTTATTCTTCTTCTGTTTTTTTTTTTTCTTGTTGGTTTGGTTTTTTTTAAGTTTTCACCCTGTCAAGAGCAGCTTTGTGGCCAGAAATTGACCATAAGCCCTTGAAGGCTTTCATTTCCTGGATCAGGGATAACACGTTAAGGTTGGACCTAAAGTCTACTGGGTGTTAGATCTCCAGTACCGGGACTGAACACCCTTTTATGGGTGCTTTATGCTCTGTGTATTTGAGGATGAATAATATCCGTAATAGCTGTGAACAATCAGTATTGTATCATTAACACTGTCAATTTAACATTGCATTTTCATTTGGCTGTCGCATTATAGGAAAAAATCCAGCACACTTTTTTAATAAATAATAAAATGAATGTTTTCTAGTATTTCATTCTTGCTCATTTTCAGCCTTACACCACCCTCTATAAACTTTTCACCCACGTCTGAAGTTAGGGTTGTGTGAAGGCTGCAGAATGTTGATGAGAAGTCTGCTTCGAATTAGCCAGGTGCTGTTTCTTAAGTTCAGTTTATGGGCATAATTTATGTTTGAGCACTTTCTTCAAAGCCCCCAGACAGACATCTTCTGCTGCCTTCCACATAACTGGTTTAAGTTAAGAGGCTTGTAGGTGCATACCCACAACTGTGTGCCAGGAGGCACTTCAGTGGGCTCACTCCTCAGTCCTGGCCGGACACCCCAGTGTTGCTCGCACTCTTGCCCTCCTCAAAAGTGTGTTTTTGTGGCCATCAGCCAGGACACCAAGGGAGTTAATTTTCGAGCACGTAGTCCGTTTGCATTGGTTCCCCAATGCAGTTCTGGAAGGCCTTCTGCCGTCTGATCCATTCCACCACCAGCCAGTCCTCTGGATACCACCCTCAGACTAATGGTCAGATGGAGCGGACCAACCAACAGCTGGAGCGCTTCCTCCTGTGTTTTGTGGCAGAACGTCAGAGCTCCTGGGCCGACTACCTCATTTGGGCTGAGTTGTCCCACAATCTCACCTCCTCAGCCACTGGACTCAGTCCGTTCGAGGTATGTAAGGGATTCCAACCTCTGGTGTTTAACCATCAAGAACCGGAGGTTGATGTACCATCAGCCCAACAGTAGGTCCGCCGGTGCCACCGACTCTGGGACCAGCGTTATTGTCACACGCGTTCGTGTATATAAACAGGAAGTAAGTGTATGTTTGCACACTGACATTGACGTTGCTTGCTTCATACCCGCATGTCCAACCAACTGTTCTCAGACTAACTGCGTAACCTACTGGCTCTCTCGTGTTTTTCACGTTCGGAGCTCTTCCTCCACGCTACAACTGGGCAAATATCTCATATATACAATAACGCGTGTGACAATAACGCTGGCCAGGAAAGCCCCGGGACCAGACGGTGTATCCCCCTCCTGCCTCAAAGCCTGTGCTGATCAGCTGGCCCCCATCT
>JBBJLR010082257.1:0-10625 GCA_037577145.1 Brachypetersius gabonensis | reverse complement strand
TGTGTGTGTGTGTGTGTGTGTGTGTGTGTGTGTGTGTGTGTGTGTGTGTGTGTGTGTGTGTGTGTGTGTGCATGAGAACATGACAGAGAGACCAGAAAAGAATGGACTGTGAATAGAGATGCTGACAGCTATTTCTTTTCTATCTGGAGGCCTGGCGAATGCATGGACCTTTTACAGTCGCATTTACACTTTATTTATTTATGCATCTGTTTTTGGGTTGGTTTTTTTTTTGTAGGTTTGTTTGATGCGAGGGAGCTGAGGCCACATAAGTGCATTTAAACGAATGCTTGTATTAGTCTCTGTGCATGTGGATGTATGTTAAATAGCCAACACTGCCAATCTTAACCTGGACTGCCAAAGGAACACATTGTCAAATGTATGTTTGGGGGGTGGGGGGTTGGGTAGGGGGGGTAGGGGGCAGTGTACCCCCTGATCTGTGTTAAGCAGTCCATGTTCGTTAGCTGCTCTGCGGGTAGAAGGTCTGTTTTACTTTTTTACACTTGTAAACCCCGTGACAGGAGCTGTCAGATGTTTCATAAGCGTTTGATACGGTTTGACTTTTTCAGCTCCTTATGTCCGAGCTTGCTGGCGCCATGACGGGCCCAACATGGGCCATTATTAACTGGGCCCTGGAACAAATGAGCAAACTGCAGTCTTTTGCCCCGCATCTCTTTGGCCATTCTGAGGAGACTGTTGAAACAAACCTTCTGTTGCTAAAGACATTTTTGACGTTGTAGTCACAGAACAAACTGTGTTGTTTTCGTGTGACGGTCGACGCTGTGTTTTTGATGTTTGCATTGACAAGCACTGCGCAGGGTCTGTCTTGGCAAGTGACCTTAAGACTAGTCAATATACATAGTATTTCTCGTTCTGTTCTATTCTCATTCTCTCAAGTCTATTGTAAGAATCTTATTAGATTATTTTGATCATTTTGCCTGTTTCCAAACAGAATAGCATCAAGAAGTGATGCTTCAAGCGAATAAAAGACTTATATATTCTTACACTATTATAAAATGCTTATAGAGAAATATTAGATATCTTGACTAAGATGTTTTCACTTACCAATAGGTTTCTTGCAGTAGGAATCATTTCTTTGGCTGTCTGTTCGTTTGTTTGTTTGTTTGTTCGTCCCACTTGAGACGTTCACACTGTTAAGTAGCCTGTTGTTTTTTTGTCGTCTGTCGGTTTGAGTACACTGTTGCATGTGGAAGAGCCTGCATGCAGTTGCAGGGTTTTACAGGACGTTGGACTAGCCATACAAACTGCTTTGTGCTCCTGCTGCACCAGGCTACTGCTGCCTTCATTCAGTGCCATTCACACACAGAAGCATTATGTACAGAATAAAGGGAGCAAAACCAGAAGTGTCTTGTCAGTGTTTCATATAAACAACATCAGTGAATACTGTCAGTCCAGTGGTGGACTCTATTTGAGCCTTATAACAAAACACAAAAATACTCAAAAATACTTCCAGTACAGAAGCCTTGATGCCTCTGTTTCAAACGGCACATTTTCATCAGCAAATACTGTTCGAGGGATACATCTCACTGTATCATCTTCCACAGATTTTAGTTCAGTTCCTATTTATTTAATGTAAAAGAAACTGTGCCATAACTTTAGCACCGGACCCCAGCGCATTAAAATTTTAGACGCCGTGTGAATTGTTTGAAGCCATTTGTATCTAAATCACATTAACATTAGAATGAATGCAAACAAACAAGTCGGAAGATTTCATTTCGTGAGCTGGATAGATACAAACAGCTTTGGTTCCTCCATGTCTTCTGTCATTATGTGGAGTTATAAAATTCCAGAAGTAAAACACGTGATTTAATCTTATCAAGTAAAAAGAGCCAACCCAGGTATTTAGTGGAAGCTGCACAGTAATACTGGGTGAACACTTTTCCTGAAGTAAAACCGCTTTTTACTACATTAGTTATTTGTATTAGTAGTGTTTTAACACTAACAACACATAACTGTCCAGTTTTTTGGGGGGGTATAATAATCCGACACTTTTGAATTTTTTTTATGGCCCGCAAGACTGCCAGTAAATCAGTGTGTGATTCATGTGACAGAAGAAAATTATGGGTTTTGGACCATGATTGGCTTGTAGTCCCCCGCTACTTTCTGTAAGATTGGTTATATTAGCCAATCCGAGCACAGAAGTTGGCATATTAATAGCCAAAGAGTTGGGATTTGTCAGAAATTGGGTGTGTTAAAAAAAAGCAGAGCTGGAATTAACAGTGATGTGTCTATTCTAACGACTTTAATGGTCAGAGTCGTTGTTTAGAACCGGACGGCCTTAAAACAGCCATGTTTGACGGTTAAAGCTGCACTGACACAGTGCTGGACTGGCCATCGCGCATACCGGCTATAAATTTCGCCTGGCACGGAATCCCGTGAGCGCCCCCAACACCCCCCTCCCGCGCAGAAACCAGTTATCCCCCCAGGAACGACAGCCTGGACAGCACGAAACTTTGTGGCCCCTGAACCCCCAGTGACTTTCATATAGCTCACTTGCTATTGAAGACTTTTCCACATGTAAAAAATGCACCTTGTCTTGTTTTATTGAACTTTTGTGGCCATGTCATGCAGCCACTGTATTGAAGATCTTGTGTGTATTATGTATTAATGCATCCTCAAGCCCTTCAATAGTGGACAGTTTCTAACTTCAGAGCTGCTCTCAGGTGGATGTGTCCCCCGCCTAACCATGTCACAACCATGTCAGTGTGACAGTATGATATCTGTTCTACTGTGGTCCTGTGGCCAGACACTGAGCAGTGATGAATGGTGGATGACAAAATAATCCTTCTACCCATCAGTTATCTGAGCCTCTTATCCTAACCGGAGTTGTGGGGGGTCCTGGAGCCTATCCCAACACTGAGAGCGCAAAAGGTGGTGAAACACATTGCAGGTCCCTCACAGGTCACCTATACAGCTCTGTTTCCAGCGACATGTTTTCGTCAACAAATCCTCTACTAAGGACACACTTCACTGTATCATTTTTAGCACACTTCCTAATAAAAGCTCGATTCAGTTTAGTTCAGTTTAGGTACCAGAAAACATCAAATGTGCCATAAACTTTTGCACAGACCCAGTTTGCCTATTTTTTTTTTTGCATGTTAAATGCTGCAATTGTGCATTAAACTGAGTTCACTGTAGAGAAAGTGCCTTTATTAAACACATCATCAGGGGTCCCATAAGTTTTGCATACAGCTGTACAGAGGGTTTATAAAGAAGGTGTTTCAGTGCGTGGAAGTGCGAGGCAGATTGTTCTAATGAAGTGCATTGTGTGAATATTGTGTAGGCAGTTATAATGCATTAGCACATTTGAATATTGTGTAACTGCTGTGTTGGGGATCTCCCTAAAGGTTGGGTAACAGGGCGGGGCCTTTGTTTTCCACCCACCTTCTCCACGACAGACTGCTTTCTCAGTGCTTCACTAAAGCGGAGTCTTTGTGTGGCTGTCAGACGCTTTCAGATCATGGAGATGAAGAGGAATGCTCCCCCAGGTTGACGGGGATGGGTGTAACGTGCCTGGCTCACTAAGCTCTTCAGCTCCAGGTTCAGCCGGAGAGCAGAGGAGGTGACTCATCATCGTTACAGCACTAATGGCCCTCCAGTTAGCACTCGCAATTATTATTAGTTACAATTAGTCTCAGATGCGTTATTTAATTTCCCTGCTGTCTAGACTGAGAGCTCGTACCTGACACCACTTCTCCGCGGACAAGAGTCACAGTCTGTTCTGTCTTTATTGCAGAACAGGTGAATGTGTGCGATCACACACTTTCAGTGCCATTATAAAAATGAAATCAGATATTGAATGAAAAAAGGCATATGCAAAGGGTTTTAAAACATTTCACTAAGGAATCTGTTTTCACATAAAAAATGTACTTTTCAATAATAAACTTACTGTTACTGTTCTGCAACATTGACCCTTAACAGCTATCACCACAGGTACAACAAAACCATAGTGTACAATTTACTTTTAGTATTATTATTGTTATTATTTTAGATTATTATTATGAGTAGTAGTAGTACTAATACATGTGTTAAAGGTCATGACAACAACAATTCTATTGTAGTGTAATATGATATAACAAAAGCATAGATTGATATTCTTTTCATTATAATAACAATCATATCATCTTTAAGCTAAATTCTAAGTCATCTGCTTATTTTTACTAGACCACAACTACAGATATAAGAAGATCTCAAGATTGAGAATGTGGGGGAGGGGCCTCCAGCAGCACCCCTCCTGCAATAGCAAATGCAAATATTATTAGGCGGAACCCCCATCACTGAAAAAATGTTTAATTCATCTTGAAGATGTTCTACTGGTAAACAGCATTAAAGTAGCATTTTCAGTCAGTGTAATCTACACTATATGATTACTGTATGCATCTATATATTTTATTGATGTCACCATGCATCTGTATGCTTTGTTATACTATGCAATAACATTGAGCCACTTTAAGACCCCTGAGAACATTAAAACCCGTTTAGCTGAGCAGTATACGCTTTTTAAAGCTAATATTGGAATATGTAAATAATATAATCTAGTGAAAAGTGTTTTTAGGTCTATGTGTTTGCTTAATGATTCCCAGACCTCTCTTCAAGATGCAAGATTCAAAGCATTTATTCTCATATGTACAGAAGAAATTGCATTTCTCTGTGAAATGAAATTCTTTCTTTGCTGTTCACATACAAATGCTGGGGTTGGGTTAAGAAGGTAAAAAAATATAAAATAGAACCAAAAAAATAAGTTAGAAGACAAGTGTGTTATGCAGATGTAGATGAATATTAACTATGCATTTGCAAAAAGAAAGGGTATAAAATTACAGTTTGAGGTAGATGGAGGGGATGTGCAAAATGAGCATAATGTGCAAAATGAGCTTATTGTGCAAAATGAGCTTATTGTGCAAAATTGCAGTTTGAGGTGGGTCAGCTGTTAAGGAGTCTGATGTCAATGGGGACGAAGGAGTTGCTTAGTATCACATTACAGTTCTCATTAAATATCTTAGATACCTGGTTCAGCTCAATCGATACTTCATCAGAATGAATCAGGAGCTGCTGATTGAGTTTCACAAATCCAAGCAAAGGCTGGAGGTGAAATCTGGAACTGTGTTCTTCTAACCGTCAACAAATCAAATCATGATATTATGTATTTCTTGTTTGTTTGCATTTATTCTAATATTACTTTGTGTATTTGCTGGAGAAAGTCCCTCACTGCTCAGATAAATGGTTTTAAACCTAAACCAAACCTAGTTTGAACCTAAAACGTTTGCATAGGTCTGTATATCCCTACAACCCTTGGCCAAGCATGACAGCAGAAAGAGCCTTCATCATTTAAGTGTGTGCATGATGTATGAAGGCTATAAAATATGTAAGAGGACAGCTGAGTGAAGTAGAGAGAAACGGCTAAAGAAAAGGCATGGGGTGTTTAAACCTAGGTGCTAACAGAAGTTACTTCATTTTGTACCTCAAGCTTTCCCAAAATCATACCTTTCGGGGGGAGCTCCAGTAGCTATGAACCTGCTGGAACTACTTTTTTGGTGAAGGAACTTTGCGAAGTAATAAACCTATTGGCTGGAATTTTAAAAAAGATCTACTTTTTTATTACCATTGTGTTATCCTGGTGTCGCATACACAAACAGGTCTGAAATCTGATTGGTTATGCTTTGTAAAATACTCCATATACACATAAGACCACACATCAGTTGAATTACTGCAGCAATTTATATATCCCAGTATTGCTCTTCAAGGAATGTTTGACTATCATGTTGCTTGGAAGCTGTAGCCTACTGTGCAGTTCTTAAAAGTGTGCTGTTTATTGTGGTTACCTTAAAAATAATTAATATTATGTTTACATTGATGTATTTTATCTAATGAAGGATAACATTGAGGGCTACAGTGATTTAACCCATTGTTACCTGTATTCACCAATTTAATGACTAATTTACTTTAAACTCACTTCAGTTGGAAACTCTGTGTGAATCTTCTTCTCTTAGCATTTTCCTTTACTCTGCTAAAGCATTGTGTGAGGTCTGGAGCTTGCTGAACTTCATGCTCTTGTGCATTCCTGGATTCAGCCCATTAGAAGACAGACTTGGTAAGTTGGAACAGACAAAGGCTGAGACTAGAGTGCACAATTTAAAAGTGTGTCATGCTCGAGTAGCTCCAAGCCTGATGTTGAGAAACACACTCCTTTGATGTTGTGAAAGCTAGACAGGGACTGTAATGAAAAACACCTTCTTTGACCCAGGATTCTTTTAAATTGCCCCTGACAGACAGCACTGATCTCAGCAGCATGAAAGAGTCTGCCAAGGCTGTGGGTTCCCTGCTCAATGCGGCCTCATAAGACCACGTAGGACACCTCCACCAACATGCTCCAAGCCTTCGGGATCAATATGGTGTTTGTCCTCAAGGCGGTGTGGTCAGTCTGGGGTCAGTTCGCACTTGAATGAATGTAAACAAACTGAGGGTAATGAAGCTGGTTCTTGATAACAGCATAGACAACTGCAATAGAAGAGTATTGGTTTATTTCTTTCCCTCCCAAAACTAAAGTTGGAGGGTTTTATGCTAAGCCCCTCCCACCTCACTCTGAAAAGGTGTGTCCAGATCCCCAGTTATGATAACTGACAGCGCTTCCATGAACAACGACAAATCGGCAGTGCAGTTTATTTTTTTGCGATACACTGTTTCAAGTTCAAATCGTTAAAATCAGTGAAAGATTTTTTCTGCTTTTTCTGCCAGTAGAAGGACTGCACATCATTTTTTAGACTTTTCTTATTCTTAATTACACACATTATGACTGAAACAATAACAGTGATTTATTAATAATGCCAAATTAATAAAACAGAACACTAGAACACTTTCCTCATACAGTTCCCTGATCAGCAATCCCAGAAACCAACGTTTTTGAAAAGTGAGTAAGCAAAAGGGGCGGTGGGTGGAAGAGCTTTTAAAGGGTGTTTTAAACAGGTTTTAAAGTGTCCCATCACAATTCATGAGCATGCCTGGTAAATAAACTGCCCCAGTTAGGGTTAAGTAACTACACTTGAATCATAATCATTCAAATACTGCAAAAGTGGTATTAATTTAGTGTTAAAGCCGTTTCTAAACCTTGAAATTCCACAGATTTGTCCAGAATATCATTGTATCAAACCAGCAAGAGGGTCAAAATACTCCTGTTCAGTCGCGTCTATATGTGTTGGACGACCGTTGCTTGATACCCATTATTAGGATCATGTTAAACTGTCTGTATCCCGTTACACTAATGATAGCCTTTAGCTAATGTGTTTATCCCAAGCAACTCCCTGTACCCGGACTGCTAAGCCTCTCTCTCTCTCTGTGGCTTTTTGATAGGCACCAGTGGAGGCCAAGCAGTGTTGAGGTCTGCTGAGAGTGATGGTTACATTCAGAGAACAGAATCATGGTGGAGTCCCTCCTGGAGGTTTGCATATGTCCTTATTATGGATGCAAACCAGCAAGCAATGCATTACAGCAATATGCCGCTCTCCCAATGGATATAATTGATCAATGCATGCCCACATTTTCAAAAGTCTAATATTGTTTGTCATATTAACCCTCAGAATGTGAGCAGCAGAAGTGCAACAAATGGTAAACTGTCATCACACCCCAAAACAACTCCTTATATGGACGTTCCCCTGGTTTGTGTCGATGCTCAAACTGTCGGACATCATGAGCTTTAAAAATGGCATCACACGCAGATGCCCATAACAAACAAAAATGCCCAAATTTCTCAGAAGCAGAAAAAACACAAGATCTTTAAACCCAGGAGAACTTGTAGGATAGTCTCCGCCCACAAGTGGGTGGGGAAAACCCGCAGAGGGAGGGCTTTCGGAGAGCGGCTGAGTGAAAGAGCAACAAACAGCGAGTGTGAAGGAGAACAACTGTTTTACACCGTTCATATTTGTTCAAATAAGATTTTACTACTACACTCGGAGATCTATGGGTTTATACTGTTTTATAGTTCATTTTACAGTGTAAGGTTACACTGCACACAGATACATAGAGGTTTTTATGTTTATTAGAAAAGTTCAAAGAATCAATCACCACTTTTTTAGAAATTTGGATAATATATAGTCTCAGACATATTTAATTTGGATAATATTATTTTATATCCTGTTGTCATATTTTACAGCTTTCTACAAACCCATTAGGATTTGGAACCCATTAAGTCGAACAGGACTGGCATATTAGAATCACCTTACACATTTATCCACAAACGGATTTCCTTTATATTATTACAATTTATATTATTACCAGTGTGCAACAGATAACCAGCTTGAAGAAAAATAGAGTTGTTAAATTGCTTGAGGCTCAACAGAATTTAAAAACTTCACAGCACAGAAAAAACATCCACCCTGCTTGGTCCCACAGGCCATTGTCACCAGGAGGCGCTGTTCCACACAGCCACTTTCACTGAGGAGATCTTCAGAGGCCCTGGGTTACTGCCATTGATGTTGGCCCCGGGGCAGAAAAACGGAAACATCCTCTCTGTGAAGTGGCCTGTGAAGGTGTAGATGGACGTCAGGTTCAGAGGGTTGGAGAAGCTCACCTGTCCGGCCTCGTAATCCAGGTTCACCCTCACTTTCTCCAGATGGCCGATCAAATCCAGCTGTGAGGGCGGGGAGGTCATGGCCGTGTAGCGGCCGTCCGACAGAGCGATGGTCCAAAAGCCTGCCTCTGGACCTCCTGAGACCTTGCCCTTCCGAGGTATGGACTCCTTCACCACACCGATGACCCAGTCGTTGTTCTCCCCCACCTCCACCTCCCAGGAGCGACGGCCTGAGGTGAAGCCCTCAGAACCAAGCACGAACACAAAGTGGTCGAAGCGCTCCGGGTTGTCCGGCAGCTTCTGAATGACCCCAGTGTTGTTCACACTGGTCAGGTTCCTGCTCAGGGACAGGCAGGGGTAGGCCGTGTTGGGATCCAGAGTTACAGGAGCTAAAAGTGAGGCGATGGAGTAGTCATTCACTGTGAATATACCCTTTTAAAGAATACTTTTCTAGATATTTTTCTCAACATTTAAGTATTTTTGGGGGTGTACAATAAAAACATTGGGTGGGGGGGGTTATAATAAGAAATTATAACCCCCCCCATGAAATTATACATTATTTAGTGCAAGTATCTTTTAATATAAGCCTACATTCCAATAAGTGTTGAGACAAATTTAAAATGTAAAAAGCACTCCTGGTAGCCTCCCAGTGAAGAAACAGGACCCAGAGCGGATCTGTAAAAGCCTTTCGTCTAGTAGATGTTGATCTCTGCTCTATTAAATCCACTTGAATTTGCCATGAACTCCCACTGAAGCCTCACACACAGTGTGTCTATCAAACACAACTTACATTAAACCAACAGTGCTAGAGTGCAGTGATGCAGGGCAGATATTTCACAATTGGAAATATCTTAAAATACAGAATTGCAGTTATGAGCAATGTGATGCGTCGTTAACCCTTTTAGTGCCTTAATAGTTTAGAAGAAAACTCTACTGTTACAAATAGCCGACATTAAGGAAAACAAAATTGATAATTGATACTATGTAAACATTGATAAAGGTTCAACGCATACCATTCACTTCACCAACCATGCGGTTTATGTGGGAATTCATCAAAACCATTTCATTTCCATAAATCTACAGCAGCTGAGACCCGCCTATTCGTGAAGTCGGCATTCGGCTGACACTCATTAGTTACAGGGACAGCCCACCTTGAGCACCTGAGGGTTAAGTGTCTTGCTCAAGGACTCAGTCGTTGAAAGTACAGGGGGTTGAACCTGCAACATTGGGGTAATCGGGTTCACAGGAAATTGTTTTGCCCACTAGATAATAACCACCCAGGACCCATTCGTATTATAATGAGTGTTACAGCCCTGAGTGCTTTTTAAATGTAGTACAATACAGGGCAAGCAATCACTATGAATATACAGTAATCCCCCAGTTTTACGCGGATCGGGACTCGCGCATCTGAGTCACACACGTTTTATTTTCGAGAACGAAACTGTTTTACGCAGAAATCTTCAAAACAATGCGGAACCTGCAAATATTCTAATCTTTTTTTGGGGCTTTTTCGTGGCAATATATATATATTTTCTTTAACTCATTTTAGTTCTTCTGGCTCCCGGTGCTCTCCCTTACTCTCTCTGTTTATCTCTCTCTCTCTCTCTCTCCCTTACTCTCTCTGTTTATCTCTCTCTCTCTCTCTCTCCCTTACTCTCTCTGTTTATCTCTCTCCCTTACTCTCTCTGTTTATCTCTATCTGTTTATCTCTCTCTCTCGCTCTCTCTCTCGCGCGCGCTTTCTCTCTCACTCACTATCGCGCGCGCTCTCTCTCTCGCTCTCTCTTACTCTCTCTCTCACGTTCGTGATTTTTCTGTATTTAACCTCGGGTTTATCTTTACATTTTTTTTACAACTGAGTTTTAAATGAAATTAAAGTGACCTGGGAGAACATTTGGGGGCATATTTAGGGTTTACACTATAAAAAATAGGCATTTTAAGGCATTTTTTTGAGCAAAACACAACAACGCATTTTTTCACTATATGCGGGTGCTCTTGTAATGTAAACCCCATGAATAACCCCGTGAATTACTGTGTATATATATATA
>JBBJLR010082246.1:0-10625 GCA_037577145.1 Brachypetersius gabonensis | reverse complement strand
CACACAGACACACAGACACACAGACACACAGACACACACAGACACACAGACACACAGACACACAGACACACAGACACGATCCCTTCATGGCTTTGACCTATTTTAATGTTGAAGTCACTTTAAGTAGCTTGTCTACTGGATGCCACATCTAACTCTAATCTCAGTCCATTTCCTAGCAAGACACAGTAGAATCAGCACAGTAATTGTGCCAAGTAGAACACAGTGTACATACCACAGGCGCATCAAAACAGAGTGCAGACAGGAAGACCCAGCGTTCTTAGCTGACCCAGACATGTTATCGGGTACTAGAATTCCAGAGGTAATGGAATTAGAATAAGGTCATTACTTACATCATTAGTGCTGGCCCAAAAAGCACTTTGAATATTTGTTGGTACGTCCAAACAAGTATTCGTAACTAGAATAGTCATTTTCAAAAAACACCCTCATATATGAAATATTTTACTGCTATCTCCTTGCACCATTTCCTGTAAAGATAATGGTGGGATATATCGGGAAGCATGTAAATAGTTTTTGTAGCTGAAGTGTTAGCAGGAAAAATGGTTGAGCATAAAGATAAGAGGGGCAAATCTACAAAACCTCCAGTGGTTAGTACATACCAACAGTGGTCCAAAGATGGACAATCAGTCACAAGCACCCAAAGCTCAATGATGCACGTGGGGATCAAAAGCGAACCCATCTAATCTGATCCCACAGAAATGCTACTGTAGCACCAACCGCCGAAAACTTATGCTGGTTATGGTACAAAGGAGTCAGAACACACTGTGAATCACAGCTTGCTGTGTAGCCACAGACTGCTCCAAAAGCCCATGCTGACCCTCATTCACCTCTGAAAACACTTACACGTGTAAGTATTAAATCAGGTTTTCTTTTCCATTGTTGCTATAAAAGCAGCACTTGCAGCCTCTTGTTCAAACACAAAAATGGTAACAGAGTAATCACTTTTTTAACCACACAAATCAGCTGCAGCAGATTTTTTGGAATACAAAGTAAATATTACAAAGAATTATTAGTGTCAGGAATGCACATTAGTGTTATTTCTCTTTGTGACAAAGGCTGAAAGAGTTATTCAGTTCTGATGTGACAGCAGATCTCTTGCAGACACTCACCCGTAAGTCTACCCATTTATCGAGCATCCTCTTCTCATTGAACTCACAAAGCAGCCCGGAAGAAGTAATGCAAAAGGTGCTCTCAGATTTGTGGCCAAAACCACAGGCTACGTCACAGAAGAAGTTGTTCTGTAGCTCCCCCAAAATGCCAGAACGGCCAAGCAGCGGAACAGGAGCCACAAGCTGCTGTGAAGAAAACATTATAGTATTGAACAGGGTATTGCTGAATACTATCAGAAAACAGGATAGAAGCAGTCATGGTCTGACGATGCATTGCCTTAGACATCATCTAGATGTATTTCAGTATTTAACAGATGTTTTTATAAAACAGATAATTTTGGCACTCATCAAAAATGCACTAATACATGTCGCCTGTTTGTTGGAGAACATTTATTCAAAATGTATTCAAGCTTAAAAGCCTGAATAAAGACTCCTTCCTAGCTGCTCCATTTTTTTAAATGAAGTCAAAATGAGCCCAGCTGCTGTTCTCTGTGTCTTCAGAGATGAATTTCACAGCTCTGAATGGGAGTTGACAGCAGCGATTAGTTCCTCCTTTTCTGTTCAAAATCAATGTGACTTGCTCTACACCTACTGTTCTGGACTGAGGCATGCATCAACTTTTCAAACAGACAATTTGTGCATTTTTCACGTACCACCATGCACTGGTTTCTATTGCCTGTCGGATTATCACCTTCACTGAAATCGATGGCAAGAAATGCATTTTGCTGGATACAAAGTCCTTTGATTGCAGTCTGAATCTTGGTTTAGTTTAGATAAAAACATGCAAAATAACTACACAGTTTTTCAGGGACATGTACCTTGTTAGAGTTGCAGGGTTCCAGGTACCAGAACCTGACATGTCTGTTCCCAGCTGTCACAAAGTAAGAGCTATCCTCAGAAAAAGACACTGCCGTGACTTTACTGGACACCTTGTTTGCCGCTACCAACAGGTTTTTCTAGTAGGACATAAATAAATAAATAAATAAATAAATAAAAAAATTCATTTCTATTAAATTCATCTCCACTGCCACTTACTGATTTAAAGTAACACTCTGGTGTTTAATCAGTGACATGTTTCTGTACTTAGTACTTATTTACACAGTAGAGAACTGAATCTTTTACAAACTTACACAAATTGAAATTGTTTTTTCAAGTTTTAATAGAAACGACTAAAATAGAGCATAAAGGTTTTAAGTAGAATGCAGTAATGACTGAACGACGTCTGTTGTAAATGTGTTTCAAACAATAAATCATTTTTTTTCTAGGTTGAAAAAGACTGGAGTGTTAATTTAAGAATACAAGGCTGGTCATTAGAGCTCAGTTTACCTTCCAGGCCCACACATTTACGCTCATGTCATGCTGGTAGCCCACACCGACGATGTATTTGCTGTTGGGGGAGAAAGCCACGCAGGCCACTCCATACTTGTGCCCCCGCAGCTCAGCCACCTGGGAACCCTCAGCTACATCCCAAACCCGCACTGCAGGCAGGTGACCGCTCTGAGAAGAAGAGGAGAGAGACCATTAGATACTACAGTTATTATTTTTTTATAAAGCCTGCAACCCCACTAAGCTTAGTCCATAGGGCCTCATTTATTCTTCCATGAGAATGAAGTGCACTGTAGAGTTTCAGAGGCGACATGAGAACAGAGACCCTTTCAATAAAGAAACAATGGTCAAAGTCAATACCACATTCTGCAGCACAAAACAAGATTAGTCTGTTGATAAGATTATTCCCCGACCTAAAGCATTCAAGCCTCTGCATCTCTACTGTCTACCCTGATGGGATCACACACACAGATACACGCCTTATCTTTGGCTGCAAAGTATGAATGGAGGACATAAAGCATAAAAGGCTGGAGAGGAGATACGAGGAACAAGGATAAAATGCTAACGTATGTAGTGTTGGCCGAAGTCTATAGTGAACTTTCTGAAGCTCCGTCACCTGCTGCCATGGCAACCCCAGCACTCACTGCCACTGCTCTGGGGGAAGTCTTTAATCGGCCGGTAATGGATGGAGAGGATTACTCTAATGTGCTCCAGAGATCAGCACGCAGACATGGTCTTATAATCTACGCCCTTCTCTACATACCTAACCCAAATACACAAGGAGTGCTGCGGCCTGCCAGGCAAAGCCTTGGGCTGATACTTTGGAATGGCCCGATACCACCTTACCGCATTTCAAGCTCATAGAGCTCATGCACATAGGTCAGATTATCCATCATTTCATTTGATAAATTAAAGGCACCATAATTATAGTATCTAAAATCTTCACATAATTTTATACATGTGCTCAGTGTTGTAGCGGATTTATATGCCTCGTAATGATTTGCCCATTACCTCTCCTGTAACAAGATATTTCCCATCTGAAGAAAAGGCTAAAGTGGTTATGGTTTTCCTGTGGAAAGAAAAAAGAAAAAAAAAATTTAATATCTGGACACTGCAACACATTTATATGATTATTATGAGTTAAATAAATACATAATTCACAAACTCTGTCAAACAGAAAGCAAAAATCAAAAGCATAATTTTGCTTATTACCTGGATGCATTAATTATGTGTTGTTGTGTGTTCTTCTTGGGGTTCAGGAGCACCACCACACACCTGGAATGAACACACAATAAAAATACAACATTTATTTAGAGCAGTCGAAGCTCAAGAGCTGCTCAAAGAGACATTCACAAGGAAGAAAATCATTGTCACATGCTCAAAAAGTGTGTGATGAAATGAGATACTTGAAGATCCAGAGCCTGCATACAGCTCTGTGCAAAAGTCTTAGGCGCCAAAACAAATTATTTAAAGCCATTTTTCTATTTGTGATGATGTGTCTTTCTGCTAGCAATGTTAACAATGCAAACAAGCAGCTTGAAAAGAAAAAAAAAAAAAAAAAAGTTAATATTTTGTAAGCTGGTAAGGAGAACACAGGTTCGGGTCCAGGTGTCTCCTTAACGTCTCCAGTCGTTTGGATTTGTGAAATTCCATCAGCTTTTGATTTAATTCAATGAAGGACTGATTGAGAACAACCAGGTTTCTGATAACATGTAATTCTAGGCTTTCACAAGGAACACAAATAAACTGTACCTAAAAACATAATTTACTGTAAAAATACCCACTGTAATGTCCCCCACCCCCCAAAGTATTCTTTTATTTACTTTTATTTTCCAGCCTCATTTTTTTCCCCAGGTGTCTTAGACCTTTGCACAGTACTGCATGTCTTGACATTATGGAGCGATCACTGACTCACAGCAGTTTATCCTGTGAGCTGAATTTCATGCAAATATTTTATCTGGTTGAAGGCTAACTTCGCATCATAAAAGTACCCGTCTCGACACACTACTAAGTGCTAACAATTAGAGCAGACAACTGCTTAAAGGAATTCTCTGACTGGTCTAAATAACCTGCTTACACCCCATGGGACGCAGCTTGATCTGAAAACAGCTTACACAGCATTGGTTAGGAAACGACTGAGCCGGCATTAGGATTCTTCAGCATGCGGTTCATTAAGCAGTTCTCAGCTTAAGGGCTGCACTGTTGTGTCAATACAGCACAAAACAGTGCAGGACAGCAAAGCCTTTCTGTTTTCAGCTGTGACATTAAGTTGGGTGTGTTCATTAGGTCTGCAGGAGAACTGCAGCAAACCCTCTCAGCAAGGGCTCAGGCTGTGTGTGCAAACGGCTACCAAAATAACAGGTGATCATCCTGTTCTCACTAAGGCCACCCTGAAATAACACTTATCACATCTGTCTGGGCTCCTCTTGGTGTGAAGGAACCTCGTGTACTCACCCAGCTGGATACGCAACTGTCCCTGAGCAGGGGTCACAAGTCAATCCGCTGCTTCCTGAAGTTGTGATACCGAGCACTCTCTCAAGAGTTACCTGTCAGATTTTTATGAAGAGGTAATTAGGACAAATACAGAGAGCATCAAAACCACAGGTAACTTGTAATATAAAAGGTACCATGAGGCACCAGAAATTAAACTCATTATGAGCAACATAGGTAGCAGTGATCAAAGAGTCATGGGTGGTGGGTGGGTTCCGGTCAGCTTAGAACCCTTCACTTTTTGTGGCTGAGTGGGTCAAACCGTGACGAAATCACAGCCCTCCCCCCTTTTTAATAATTTATTTAACTAACTACATTGTAGGTCAGAGTGGGTGGCTGTGAGTGGGCTCTGACAACAGGCTGGGAAGGGAGGCGGCTCATAAGAACCCTGACCTGCACATCACTGGGGCAAAGCAGCATCACAATCTTTTCTTACAGATAGTAAAACCCTTACGTGGAATTAACAAAGCAGTTCTATAATCGAGGACTGATCTCAGATCTGATTCTGGCATATTTATGGGTCATGTGACCAAAAACCAATTAGAGATCAGCAGATTTCATTTCAAAACAAAAATACAATTATGCTTAGAAGTCCACACATTTTGTGTTGTGTATTTTGATTAAAGTACAAACAACCCTAAACACCTTCATTACACTTCACAAATTGATGAAAGAAACACAAAAACAACCCTGAAATGTCTTAACGCACTCCACACACTGAATTTATCATTAGTGAGTAGTGAATGCCATTGATTGCCTGTTCTTTAAGAGTTACGTAAATGTTACCCAAAGCTTTTTATTTCAAATTCTGCGTGAGTGACATGTTGTGTTGACAGTTTAAAGTCACTGATATTCCTGTAGAACGAGGAACATTAAGTATTTAGTGTTTAAATAATGGGACAGCTGTGCTTCAGGATGTCTAGATGAAGCAGACTTATCACATGGTTATCACATAGGAGCATGAAAATCCATCAGGAAATGTTTAACATAGCATTTTAGGGTGCTTTTAATCCTTGACAAAACTGAAAACAGACAATACAAATAATTGGTGAAAAAAGAAAATCATACCACATACTACCTGAATAAACAACATGAAGCAGATTCATAAGTACATTACATATAATGTAGTATTTGATTTTGACTGCAGCCCTTTTTTCCTTCAACCAGGGCCTAGAGAGTTGAATAAAACGTTTCTCTACGTGTTTTAGCTGATCTGTAGTCAGTCACCTCACAAAGTATGCTGACTGATAGCACATAGACCCATATGGCTCTGAAATGAAGTAGTCAAGGAACGTTTACAGTTTCATTAAACTATGGAGACTCAGCCCTGGTCGAAGACTATATAATATTATAATACATAATACAGCAATACACGACACAACATACTATACTACACCACACCACTTGCACAACATACAAACTCCTAATGAATGTACTAATGAATAAACATAGTATATTAAACAACTTAATGTGTACTATAGTAATTAATGGTATTGATGCGGTAGTAGGTTTGGAGGCAGCCAAGCTGTGTGTTTCAGCAAGAAACAGACTTGGCAACTCATCCTGTCTAGACACCTGGCCACAAACCTCAAACTGTGGTTTTAGTGGCCTCTGTGTTACATGGGACACAATTACTAAACTGATTAAATTAATGAAACAAAATAAGACCAAAACGTTCTCCTGAGGTTAAGGCCATGCTACCAAGCTCAAATAACCAGTCTGTTGGAGCCCACAGCAACAGAACTGATTGCCTTCATTACGCTTTATGGACGATAGTATTGGGACACACCTGTTTTTACTTCCAGAGATGGGGTATTCAATCCTAAAAACATTTTAAATACATTTTGGACAACGCCATGCTTCCAACTTTGTGAACACAGTTTGGGAAAGAGCATTTCTATTCGAGCATGACTGCGAGCCAGTGCACAATGCAAGGTCCATAAAGAATGCCTGGATGAGTTCGGTTTAAACGAACTCGACTGGCCTACATACAGCTCTGACCTAAACCACATTCAACACCTTTGGGATGAGGTGGAACGGCGAACCAGGCCTTATTGTTAAACATCACTGACCTCATATTTTTCTCTTCAGTATGAGTGGGCACACAGAAACACTCCATCTTGTGGAAAGCTTTCAAAGAAGAATGGAAGCTGCAAACGGGCGGCCAACTCCATATTAAAGTCTATGCATTTAAATGCAAAGTCTCTGCTGGCGTAAGGGTCAGGCGTCCCAATACTTTTGTCCATTAAGTGTATACTAATGCTCTGTACCTTGTTACTCCGGTTCTCTTTGACGGCCCGTCGGTTCCTCTTGAGTTTGATGGACGGGGAGCGAAGCAGACTCCTAATTCTGCTCTTAATAGTCGAGCCCTCCATCGTTACTCATAATCCAACAGTCCAGTCAACTAAAAGCATCAGCGCTCCAATCCTCCTTCCTCTGCAAACACACGCCTGTTTGACTGGTTTCAAATGAGCGTGAGGAAAAAAAAACCCACAGCCCGAAAGTTTCAGGCTCCACCTGCAGCAGCTAGTCTTCCATGATTGGCTGGGACTTCTCTTTACCTGAGCTCCACCACCAATCAACAGGAAGGGGGCGGGATCTGAGGTGCAATCTTATTGGACGATAATTTCATTGGTTCAAGCACCCTTTACAATTACTGAATGCACTGCCTTTAAAGATGTCCAGAGATCACGAACTTGTACTCTAAATGGACAAAAGTATTGAACAAAATTATTGTGACATTCCGGTTTTTATGGTTTTAGGCTTGGCCCCTTGGGGAGGAACCTTTTCTATTCCTGCACAACTGCACCCCGGTGCATAAAGGAAAGTCCCTACAAATATGATTGTACGAGTTTGGTGCAGAAGAACTTGACTGCCTTGCATAGAGCCCTGACCTCATCCCCATCCAACACCTATGGGACGAACAGGAACAGAGATTGCGTGCAAGGCCTTTTCATCCAACACCAGTGCCTTACCTCATAAGTGCTCTACTGAATAAATGGGCATAACTTCCTGCAGTAAGCCTTCCAAAACGTGGTCTAGACCAGAGGAGTCAAACTCCAGCCCTGTGGTCCAGCATGTTTTGCTGATTTTCCTGCTCAGAAACACCTGGTTCACCTCTCCAGTTTATTGCCAGGTTTAGTGAATGTGTTTGAGGAGGACCATCAAACTGTGCTAGACACCAGCCTTCCAGGACCAGAATTTGATAGCCCTGATCTAGACCAACACCATATGTATTTAAATGCAAGGACATTAAAGTCTCTGTTGGTGTCCCAATACGTTTTACCAAATAGTGTATTGCATGTATAGTGAGGTCACTTTTATACTTATTAAACTTGTTTAATATGTATAAACGTAGACGTTTGACCACTACTGTGAACATTTCAGACAGTGATTTCAAAGGGTTTCAAAGGACTCTGAAGGACTTCACATCTTAAGGGATAAGATGTGGCAGAAATGTAGAAAATCAGTAGAATTTTGTGCACCCACAGCTTGTGTAATCACCCCAGGTAAGCATCGTCAGCAGAATAGGATGCTCTGGAGCAGCAGCTCAAGGTTAAGGTCACCATGTCCAATGCCAGACGTTGGCTAGAGGTGCATAAATCCCCTCAGCAACAGTACCTGATCTCATTTATGCTCATGTCTAACAGCAGTCAAACCATCACATCAATGAGTCTACCAACTTTGACAGATCTGATCATGCGCTCTGTAAATGCACCTTATGGACACTGTCAGAGCAATTTCCAAAACTATACCCATCAGCCTGAATTTGAAGTCTATATTCCTACTCAAGGCCACATTATCATCGGTCCTAAACAGAAGAATTAACAAAGCCATTATTAAGGTCATACAATTGGCCACAAACATTTACACTCAGCATAGACTTCATTCATACACGGCATTCATACAGTCAACACTTGCATATCCAGCCTTAAAAAATTTAATTTCTTTTTCGTTCTTCAATAAAGACCACAAGTGCTTCTTCAGTCATGAGACTTAGATTTATTCTGACAAAAGGTGAGTGATAAATTCAGTAATCAGGTAGATCACCATCAATAAGAATCATGATCTGATAAGGTGTTTTCACTGTGAACATGAACTAGTTTACTCCATGATATCAGCAATTACAAAACTATGAACAATGCATCACAAATAATATACAAAACGTAAATTGCTTAGAAAGTTACCCCAATATGGGGTTCATGGAACCATTACCAAATGATAACATTCATACATTAATTTAATGTTTTGTTTAAATGCTGTTCGTATTCTAGGCAAAAAACCTCAGATCAGGCACAGGTAAACATTTGCAGCATCCTCATTACAGGGGAAAAGATAAACAGTAATATTACGGACAGACTTGATACGACCTCTAAACGAGAGGTAGAGCTGCTTTTCTCTGTAACTTTGGATATCTGAGCAGGCACATCTAGAGGACTCTCAGAATTGCATCAAAATGGACAGAGAGAGAAGCTTCAGTAAACGAAAGCTCACGTGAGCCACAGCACTTCATCTAAATACCCTCGTCCTTTCTTTCCTTGGGGTACTCCTTGTGGTCATTCTGTTGGAGGCAGTGGATTTGTTCCTAAGCATTCTAGTCCCTAAGGTGTTAGATTCACACGAGGCATCTTTGATGATGTCATTTTTTGCCCTCCTTTTCCTCACATTTAATATACCTGCAGTGGTCTCTTTGTCTTTTTCTAAATCAGGCACATTATGATTTTGGTGAGAACTCTCGCTAACTGGGGGAGATGTACTCGGATTCTCCTGGTTTGATTCCTCTGACCCAGATGATTTCTCGGCTTCTTTGCAGATCTTTGTGGAGTTGACCCTTTCTGTGCCAGTCTCTTCATCTTGCAACTCCAAAGTAACATCCAGAGACTTTTCTGCAGACTTGGAGGCATGAGGGGAGCTCGGAGGAGGAGACTTTTCAAGACACGTAAGATTTTCAGAAGTATCAGTCTTGCCAAAGGACTGTAATACAATCTTCGGTAAAGTGAACGGTCCCGCTGCTAAAAAACAATCCCAAATACATGTTAATATCCTACAATTACCTTCACATAACTATTTTTGAGGGAAAAAATGCTCACACAATCATGAGAAGTGACCTTTTGTTACCTTTTTGACGGAGTGCAGTTTTTGAGTTTGGTACTGAGGAAAGGGGTAGTGCTCTCTGATCAAGTTCTGGTACTGTATTTGACCCTTTTAAGAAAAGAAATAGTACAGACGAAATTCCAAGATCAGTGACCTTTTAGTTCAGACACGTTTTCACCTCAAAATGTCAAAAAAAACAAAAACAAACCACAATAAATTGCCCTGGCACAAGCCTGGCTCATATGCCACTCTTGTTATAGTACCCACACACTAGATTTATGTCTTCTGAGACTTCCACCTTCTCACAGATCTGGGTAGGCAAGCTAATTAGCTACCTTTCCATTTAAAGTTTTCGGATTACTTTATATCGATTTTGAAGTGTGAGATTCTGCTAGGTTACTGGTCCCAAAATGTTTCATAGGTCAATTATAGCTGAAAATGACATTCACTCTAGTGATATTCACCTTAATTACCAAAAGCAAGGCAGCAAATTGTACAGTCGTGGCCAAAAGTTTTGAGAATTACATTAATATGGGAAATTGGAAAAGTTGCTGCTGAAGTTTTTATAATAGCAATTTGCATAAACTC
>JBBJLR010082216.1:0-10625 GCA_037577145.1 Brachypetersius gabonensis | reverse complement strand
GACTGTCCCCTGTAGTTAGACAATGGAAGTCGCTTTGGAAAAAAGCGTCTGATAAATGCCGTAAATGTAAATGTAAATGTAATTACATAATTCAATTGTGGGTTCAAATCCCAACTGCTAGGGTCATTACTAAGGTACCTTTGAGCAAGGTACTTGGTGAACTTATGGGCAGCTGGTGGCCTAGTGGTTAAGGCATGCGCCCTGTGATCAGAAAGTCCAGGTTCGATTCCCAGGACCGCTAGGCACCTCTGAGGTACCCTGAGCAAGTTACCTTCCCCACACTCTGCTCCCCGGGCGCCGTGTTCATGGCTGCCTCCTGCTTCACTTGGTGAATGGGTTAAATGCAGAGTGCTGTTCACACTGTGCGCTGTGGTGTGTTCACGTCTGACCAGATTTTCACTTTCACTTTTGTTTTTTCACTTTTCGAATGGGAAATACAGAGAAAGAATTACACACTGGGTGCTGTGATGTGTACATGCACTATAATCAACCACTATACGTAATTTCCTTTAAGATTACTCAATGTGGTTTGCATCTAGTAACCATCTGGTTCCTTGTACCTGCTTCCATTACTTGTGGATTACTTCTGCTAATCCTTGTAGCTTCAAAGCAACATTAAAGAAGCAAACTGCATTTGGGATAATGGGGGAAACTGTGGATGTTGGCATATTATTGGTTAAAGTTTTGCTTAAATATAAGCATTAGACACCCACCTCCTTCACAAAGTACTGGCAGAAAGCAGGAGCGATCCACTCTCGCGCATGAATGCCACAGTCCATCCAGATTGCCTTCTTCTTCAGAGTGCTGCTGAGACCAATCTGCAAAACAACCACACCTGGTTTATAAACTGAGACTGTGTGTCAGTCTAACCAGCAGCAGTTTGAAAGCTATCTTTGTTAGTGTGATGGGGGGGTGAACACCTTCAGCAGAGTGATGTTCCTCTTCTCATAGGTGGTTCCATAGATCACGCTGGACACAACATCAGGGTAATCTTTCACCATCTGCTCCATCCAGCCTGAAATCTGTAGAAGACCAGCAAATAAGAGAACAAGAACATTACCTACTTAACGTAACCACTGACAGAACAAGCCTAGTATCTTCAAAGTGGAGGAGCCAATATCTTTCTTCCTTCTTAGAATGAAACATCAACAGGGATACTATACACTTTTGCACAGGGTTGGATCTTCTGGTCTCTGCCTCATAGTATTTCAGTTTTTACTGTATAAAAATGTAATATTTGTTTTTATGGACCTCATGGACCATAATGTAATCATGGACCTCGTCCATGATGTGGTAGGTTAATAAATGAGTGAGTAAATAAATGATGACCTCGTCCATGGTGTGGTATTTGGTGTAGTCATAAGCTCGTGACTGCATTCCTTCAACCGCTCTGTAATGGAGAGCATAAAGCAGTTCATAACCGACAGACAAATGTGCTGAGAAAGAAGAACCATAAATAACATCTCATCAACCTCCGAGTACCACTAAACAATAACTCAGCATTATCAAGGTGTCTGCAGTCCTATCCGACCAATCGTCGATGCTAGAGGGCTGTCAACATCAGACACACCTTTTAAGAATGCAGTAACACCAGTCTGTGTGTCTCCGGTAGCATAATAAGAACTGAGAACCACGACATTTAATGTTAGTAGTAACATTCCTATTACCGGTAACACTTTACTGAAGAGATGCATTCATTAGGCTACACAAGCCTGTCATGACAATTAACATAAACCTACATAGATGTTTATAAAGTCCTTCCCTTCAGTTAAGTTAACCCTTATTATTAGCATTAGAACTGCTTCTGTTAAATCCGTAACACATTTTCAAATGCATTTAATTTTTTAATTTTACATTACATTTTCTGAATTTATTTTAAAATATTTTCTGTATATTTAACATGGGTCATTTGTAGGTAGTAGCGGTTATGTAACCAGTGGCACTACCAGCAGCTCAGATGGGGCCTTAGCCAGGGCTGGGTGGGGTATTTGTGGCAAAATAAGCTTCATGTAGGGGGTCACTGATTTTGTTTTGCTCTAGGGCCCCTAAGATCATAGCTAATGCCCCTGAATGTAATAATGAAATTATCATATAAAATGCAAATATTAATTCAGTTTCCATAATTGAAATGTTACCTGTGGTGTGTTTGCAGAGCCAGAAGCACCGACACAGTTAGCACTGAGCCCAGCATGATCCTTTTGGTCATCTAGTCTAGGAGATCCTCCACAAACCTTCCAGGCCGTGTACAGGTTGTGAGCATTAATCTCTCTGTGCCTGGCTTTTATATGCAGCCCTGTGAGGTTATCAGAATTTACTGCAGGCATATCTGAGAAACGCTCTACGTAGACAAGTGAATGACTCTCATGTGTTTAGTTAATGACTGATTAACTAGAGATTGTGAATCTGACACATGCTTTATTTATCACAGGCACTTTATGTCAATCAGAAATAGAAATGATAAGGATGTCATAACGCACAAATACAGTCTAAGTGTAGATACCATGTAAATTACATATGAACTCAAAGTTCCAGCTTTTCTGGAGAGACTCACTCTTATGAACAGCTACATCTCATGAGTCCTTGTCATAGAGGGGAACTGGCCTTTATCAATATGCTGCTGCAGGTGCTTGTTGATTTATCCTCAGGTCTCCCACCAGCACTGTCTAGTGTAGTGACCAACAGTAATACAGTAAACCCGCACTTATTCGCAGTTCAGCATGTGGGGCTTTAGTCATTCTTCAATTTTTTCTCAGAACCGAGCTAACAATTGTGGAATAACTGAATATCTGCAGAAACAACAGATATTATCTGCATTTATTTTCTTTTTTTGTGGCAATATATAAATTTTCATGAATTTTAGAGCTAAATTATTAAGAAAATTATAATTGACTAATTTTGTCAGCTACATAAATTCAGCTACATTTCCATATACAATATAAATGTTTTGGTACTATCCAGAAAACAGAAAAAAGGAGTCTCGGGATGGTGAAATACCCCTGTACTCAGAGGCAGGAGGTTTGAAAGTAGCCAATCTGAGAATGTTATTGGCTACTTTCTCCTTTCTGCTGATTGGCTACTGCCCTGTGACACATCTCTGACAGATGCAGTCCAGCATTCCTGCATTTTCTCTTGAGTGTTTCTCTTGTGTTTTTCGTCTTGTTCTTCTTAAAGCCCCGTATTTTTATACCTATAAATTAAATTATTACTGTATTTACCTGTTTATATTAAAGAAAACAGGCTTGCATTAATTACAGTACAGTCTATATAAGGATGACCATGGTATTTTTACATTCTAGCACTGTGGGAGACAGCAGTCCAGTGTACACTGTACAGTACGGATACGGGTTTATCTTTACATATTTAGGGTTTACACTATAAAAATATGCAATTTAGGCATTTTTTTTAATACCATGTCACAAATTTGTGGTTTTTCACTATTCGTGGGTGCTCTTGGAACGTAATCCCCGTGAATGTGATTGGTTTACTGAACACTGCACTTTATGCAGTCCTGTGAAGTGCTGCTGCTGTATGCTGTAACGTGGGCCTGGGCGTGACTTGACCTGGCGGAAAATATTTTGCCTTTATGATCCCCCGGCATTTAGTCACACGTTGATAAATGCAGACATTTGACCATTGCTCTCTTTGACTGTCCTTGACTATTCATGATTTCATTGTGTGTCAGAAGTAAATTATGAGGCAATAATTATAGCAACTTATTTACTATTAGGAGCAGCTCCTCCCTTTGCGACAAGTGATAATATGATAAGGGTTTACACAGCATTCCCTTTATATTATGATTTTTATTAGAGATTAAACTGAAAGTTCAACACAAGGTGTTCTTTTTTCATGCATCCAGGATGAATAACAGGATAAATAATATGAAATGGTTTTGAATGCTCTGCCTGATGCCCAAGACCTTTTTTTTACCAGAGCTTTGAGAAGCTTTTGTCTGGAGCCTGGGTACATGCAGAGCATGTGCAATATTAGTTCAGATTTGCCACACTTTTATCATAATCAGCTTTTCATGTAAACACTCAGAAGACACGTAGAGCTTCATTGGGTTTGATAGCACATAAAATGGCCACATTGAGACATGCCCTTCAGTAACAGCAGTGGGATTAAGCAGTTATTGAATTAATAATTTCAAGTCAAATCAATAGGATGTTAGAAATAGGATATTTAGACAGTCATATCATAACATCTAATTTAAAATGGACTTTCTGACCTTAATGTCTTTATGGCACAAGGTGATGAAAACAGCAACTGAAATGCTGAGCCGAGACCACAGCCTGTTTTGAGGCTACGACCACAGAACAATGCATTGAAATGGTTTCTCTACTTCAGACATCCTGACGTTGTCATTACAGGAAACCCGGCTCAGGAACAGGAGGGCCACGGAAATCTGGAGTAATTCCTTAATTAAAGAGCAGCTGTTTCACAAAAATAGAACCCTTCCCTTCCACTAACAAACAAGGACTGAGATCCCCACAGAACTTCACGCTTTCTTGTGGGCTTGCCAAGCCCACCTCTGAGCAATTCCAAACACAAATCTCCCAACATTTAAACCTAAATACTTTTTTTTTAAAACCAATATACTAAAATATGTAACATTAATATTTATATTTGCATACTGTACATCAAAGTGTAATTTTGTAACTATATATATCAACTGAAATTTCTAATAGTGCTTTGTTTAATGATCCTGTCTAAATACATAGCAAAGCTCTTTACAAAACTTTCTAATGACGAAAGAGAAACATGTTACACTCCGAAGGACAGCATGGACTAACTGATGAGTTCCAGTGAAGACTCGACTGGTGCAGGCCATCTTTACAGCAAGATGGCGCCAGAGAGCCCCACGGCTGTCAGTGTGGTCCACAGCGTGGCTGTTACAGTGAAGGCTGCTCCGTTAAAAGTCTTATCATGGACGTATGTGATAATGGACATGGCCCCCTGATACGCCTCCTCGCACGTGGGCTGGATCTGATCTTCGGGCAGTTTGAAGCCGAGCTGGCCTTTGTCTCTCAGCTCGAAAGTGAAGGAGAAAGGGATCCCGATGAGACGAGCAAAGTCACGCGAGGAACCAGATGTGTGATCTGCGGTCAGTTGGAGGGAAAGAAAGGGTTTTAGTGAGACTGCTCTGTAGCTCATGTGTTAACGGTTATATGGCGATACTCGCCAATGGCCAACAGGGCAGTTGGTAGCCTAGTAGTCAAGGCATTCGACCTGCGATCAGGAAGCCATGCATTCGACTGCAAAGCACCTATAAGGTACCCTGAGCAAGGTACTGCCCCCACCCTTTGGCAGCCACGGTCGCTGTGTTCCTGGCTGCCCACTGCTTCACTTGGTGAATGTGTTAAATACAGAGGAAGAATTTAATGCTGTCCATGCTGTGTGCTGTGGTGTGTTCACATAACAGAATTTTCACTTCATGAAAAGTTGATATTGTGGAAGGATGCAGTATCTCTGACCAATCACAGTACTGTGTTTTGTTAATGATCAAGCGTCATTATACTATTTAATCACTTGTGCTTTTAATTAAATAAAATTTGCCTTTGTGTTACAGATTAAGCTACACATTTTGGCATAAACGAAGCCTCCAAATAATAATGAACAAGAACTCAAATACCCAAGTTATTCCCAGATCATGTGGTGGATCTAAACGGATTGATGTGTGTGAACGCAGACATAGACACCGGCAGAAGCAAGAAGAAAAGGGGAGGAGGACTCGCTCTTCATGTAAACCACCACTGGCGTTCCCCCAGTCATGTTAAGGTGAGGATGGCTGTGTGTTCTAAACACATTGAACTGTTAGCAGTCGGTCTCCATCCGAGAGTTTTCCTTCGTCATAATAATCATTGCTTACATCAACTCCTGAGCATACACCTCCATCACTCTCCCTCCCATGAGCAGAGCTGATCACAACCATGTCCACCTCCAGCCCCTTTACAAACCTGCCATCCAGAGACAACCTGCAGTCACAAAAACCGTTTCAAGATGGACAAAGGAGACAGAGGAGACTCTTCAGGGATGCTTTGAGGCAACAGACAGGGATGTTCTCTGCAGTTCCCATCGGGGCAATATAGACAATCTGATAAGCTGCATCACTGATTATATCAAATTCTGTGTGGACACTCATTGCTTTCCCAATAATAAACCCTGGGTAACCAAATACATCAAAGCCACACTGAACAATCAAAACATAGCTTTTAGAAACAGTGACAAAGAACATCTGAGACTGGTACAGAGGGAGCTTAAAGCCAGGATTTCAGAGGGAAAGGAGTCCCGCAGGAGGAAGCTGGAAAGAAAACTGACTTAACAACACCAGGGAGGTATGGAATGGAGTGCGGGTCATTACTGGCCTGAGGCAAAAGAGAGGTGTTGGGATGGATGTTGAATGTGCAAACAACCTAAATCTGCACTTCAATAGGTTCGACTGTCCTATGTCTCATGTCCCCACACTCAGCTTTTCCCACCTTCTCCATTCGCTTCCCCCTCTTCTGCTCCTTCGGTCTGTCTCACTCTGTCCCTCTCAGCAGATGACATCAAAAGGTAACTGGGCAGACTCCAAGCTGCTGGCCCTGATGGTGTCAGGTGCTGTGCTGCCCATCTGTCTGGAGTTCTACATCAGATCTTCAACATGAGTCTGAAACTGCAGAGGGTCCCATCGCTCTGCCTGGTTCCTGTCCCCAAAAAGATCAACCCATCGACCCCCAGTGCAGGTCAGTGGCAGCTTAGACTACGGACTTTCTAACAAATCGACCACAGCAGGTCCGGCTGAAGAGCTGCCGCTCGGAAAACGTCTGACTTCAGGTACAGGCCTCAGTCATGTCACCAGCAGAAATTCTCGGATGACACTGCCATTGTGTCCTGTATTAGGGATAGACAGGAGGATGATTGACAACTTTGTTGAGTGGTGTGATCTAAATCTAAAAGACTTTAGAAAGCAGGCTCCTCTTCCCACCCCTGTCACCATCAGAGGGGCTGATGTGGAGGTAGTGGAGGACTACAGGTACCTGGGGGGACACACTGACAGTAAACTGGACTGGTCCAAGAACACAAACACTGTCTTCAAGAAAGGGCAGGGCCTGCTTTTCCTACTGAGGCGGCTCAGGTCTTTCAATGTGTGTAGGAAAATGCTGACCATGTTCTATCACTCTGTAGTAAAGAGCGTTGTATTTTTTGCAGAATCGAACGCCACAGGAAATCCTTTCTACCTGTGGCAACAAGACTGTATAACCCATCCTCATTCTGTAGGTAATGTTTCTCAGCTTTAATATCAATGTCATTTGGTTCTGATTCGGATCGTGTCAAATTATTCATCTGCTTTTATTTACTCCTCTGTATGTTATTGAATGTTTCTTTCATCCCTGATCACATGCTCTTGTTATTCATGGCACAAACACTGTCACTTTTATTACCACCTGCACTAATAATGTTATTTTATTATATCTGCCATAGTTTGTTACTTAGTTATTTTAATATTACATTTGCACTACTACTACTGTTGTTATTTTTAAACTCTTATCTTTATTTCTTCTTCTTACATTGAGCATGTTTTAGGACAAAAGAATTTCCCTTGGTATAAATAAAGTTCTTTCTTATCTTATCTTATTACACCGATAGTTAGGTTCATTGATCCTAGAGGAAATTGCTTATATAATGACTACAGGGACAACATAAAATATTAGGTCTAAATAAAAAACTGTAGTTAAAAATGAAAATACACGATTAATCATCACCAGATCTTTACAGGGACCAATTATACAATTATCCAGTTATAATCAGTATATGGGCTTTACAAAACATTATTTTCATAAAGATATCACCAGCTTTATTCTTCATAGTCTTGGTCCCTTTCAAAATGCCCCGTTTGGAGAGACGTCCCACTAGAACAACTTGCATACAACCACCCCTCATCTATCGAGATCCCACCCACTAGCCCGTTGCTCGTCACCCCTTTCAGCAGCCATCTTGGGTCTTTGCGGCTCCCAAATTTAAAAGCTCAAATAATTATTTGTTTACGGTTGAACTCATTTCAAAGCTAAGACTGTAACAGAGAAAAGAATCTATAAACTTATGTTCAAACAGCAATACAGGATAAAACACTGGACTGTATATATGCTTGTGTTTATGTATGCTGAATTGCGCGTTTTGTTCTATGTGAACATATAGGGTGTGCCGCGCTCCGCCAGAACACCAGATTAACTGAAGATCCACCATTTTGTCTGCTAGTTTTACGAGCACAGATAAGCCGAGCGCTGTGTCTACATGCAGAGGCAAGTCATGTGTTGTTGACTGCAAAGAACAGCACACATCCCTACACTTTCTCCCAGACAAAGAAAACCAAAGAACTAAATGGCTTTCATTTCATTTTTGAAACAATCAGTTGTCATTCCACCTTAAGTATTTAAGGTGGAACAGAAAATTCGAATAAGGAGCTATCTTCAGCATCGTGGAGGTCCATGACAAGTCAGCAGATGAGGGAGATGTAAGTACTTTCAAATAATGACTTTTGTTTCTGTTGCAGTTAAGGGTGGCTAGCTTGTTCCTTTCAAACGAGCAGCGTTAACGAGGTGGGTGGAGCATGGGATGGGTGGGGTGTGGCCAGCAACAGCTTATTTGCATATTCCCCTTAAACATTATAGAAACTGAAGTATAAAACTACTTACACATCACTTCAGATGCAGCTCCGACTTTGTAGTCCATTCCATGAACAGCCTTCATGGCCTTTGCTGCAGCCAGACCCACCTCCATCTACACACAGAGGCAGGTTCAGGTTCAACACTAGATACAGAGGAATTAGTGCAGAAGACGTTTGTTTTTCTGTCTAGAATGCAGAATTTCAGACAAAACCTCTAGAACGGAGAATTTGTTTAGACCTAAATTGTTCAATTATGAAGACATTTGAAAAGTTCTGTCCATACCAGAAATATATACCAGAAATCCATTTATATTATCAAGTGATTTCCCACATTCCTGAGCAAAACCGTGGACCATCTGGTGGGCTCAATAGATCGAGTTGGAAAACACTGACAGAGCCCTGGCTGCTCACCAGCTCATTATAGTTGGGAGCTGAAACACCTGGGTGTCCGTAGGGAAGCAGAACCAGCTGACCAAACGAATGGATGGTCAGAAAGCACAGGATGTCGTCTCGATATGATTCCAGAAAGTCTGTGACCGCCCTGGACTCGGACTCGGAAAGGGCGGATGGTCCGCTGTACATCCCGATGCAACACAGTTTGGAAACACCAACTGCTGTTTGAACAATGGGAGGTGGATTTGAATACACATTAATTAATTGATCTGAAGCTGTACAGCGCAGCAGTACAAACTTTAACTTACTTCCCCAGTTGACGTTAAAGTTGCGGTTGATGTCGGTGCCATAGCATTTGCAGTCGCCTGTGCCTGGTGACCGGTTTTTCCTCCACTGCCGAGTCTAGAAAGACGCAGATGAATCAGGAATTACTGGATGGTCATGCTAAAATGTTGCTTTAGGGGTTTTGGATTCCACACTGGTTAAAACGATGTCAGCTTTAGAGTAATCAACATTGTAATGCCAGGGATTAATTGAAGGAACTAGGTTTCCCTAGTTCTAAAATATTAAAGTATCAAAAAAGCTGATACAGGAAAGTGAGTGTAGAATAAACAAGGTGTTCTTAGCAAACATCAAATAAACAAACATTCACCGTCACACCCGAAAGGTGTTATGAACATCAAATAAACAATACCGACCACCACCCTTTATAAGTGTGACATACCGTATTGTCTCTCCAGGAATATGTGTATCCATCCATGTTCAGAACTGGGGTGATGTAGAAGTCTAGGTTTTTAAATATGTTGCCCAGTTTTGGGTCTGTTTTATAGGTGCCCAGGATCTGTTTAGGTGCAAAGATAGAAAATTTGTTTCGATTTGTTTGTAAAGACCCCATATCAACAAATTTCCTTTTTCTTTTTGGGAATTTGATGTTCACTACATATCCAAAAATATCTAGAGGCTCCTTATTTATATTTTAATGAAACTATTCAATTATAGTAATTTCAATCAGCTGTACCTAACAGTATGAATATGGAATTACTGCTTAAGTGAATTAGCTGCTTGGGCATTATGTTTGAACCTGGGCAACTTTATGAATGAAACACAGTACTTTATAACCAGTCAGAAGACAGCTCATTTGGATTAATCAAAGTTTTAAAGAAACAGTAACCTGACCAACCAATTTAATGCTGGGATGCTGATAAATGGTTAAGAAAGAGGGTTATATTAAACTCAGTAAACAGACTGATTTTAAGACTGTTGATACAGAGGGTGTCTAGGAAAATACAGGATTATTTTTTCCTCTTTGTGGTGATTAGAACTTATTAGGCTGGGAACAAATTGGTGTCTCTAACAATTGAATTGTTGCAACAAAATGTACTAATTACAGTGGAGGAAATACGTATTTGACCCCTCGTGGATTTTGTAAGTTTGTCCAATTACAAAGAAATGAAAACAGTATCATTTTAATGGTAGGTTTATTTTAACAGTGACAGATAGCACATCAAAACGAAAATTGAAAAAATAACTTTAAATAAAAGATAGAAACTGATTTGCATTTCATTGAGGGAAATAAGTATTTGAACCC
>JBBJLR010082195.1:0-10626 GCA_037577145.1 Brachypetersius gabonensis | reverse complement strand
TTTTATAATATTTGTTATTCGCCTGCACTGCTGTGATTTGCAATCTCACGTACGAAATGCAGTCTGTTCCACAGTACACAGAGCTTGCGCGCACACAACACGAGTGATGTTGTGATGATGGCAGAGAGAGCCAAACGATCTCTCGTTACTGACTTTCAGCCGTGCCCAGTAATACGTTTTCAAAGGTGTATACACACCGCTACCCAAACGTGGGATGGATAGGAGAATACAAACCATACTTTTCTCTGGAGTTTCACACATTCCCTCCAACTCTCGAAAACAGCTTCAAAGTAGAAGTTGGGTTGTTGGTTGTGACCACGCACCGACTCTCTGGCTCAGCCAGCTTTTAACCACCCATCCAATCCACGACACAGACACTAACGAACATTCACTAGACAGGTGGACACAATCATTAGATGCCTCGCCTACTGGTGCTTGCTGCACAAACACCTGGGGCCATATTACAGAAACTTCATAACTTGAAAATCCTATCCTAACTGTCTGGTAACTGTTGGGTTTGTTGGACCTCAGGTCCACACCGCCCCAACCCTCTGGTCCGGAGATCCCGATCGGCAATTTACAACACACACAAACAATTCTCTTTCTCTCTTGCTTCTTTTATTTTTAACTCAGTGCGGAGGAGAGCGACTGTCCACAAAGCGGAAGCCGGTCTGAAGAAGTTCACAAAAGTCTCATAATTTATATGCTTCGAACAAGTCCTTCAAGAACATTCTGTGGTTTCTCTTTGCTCATCATGTGTTAACGACTTTCCCTCTTTAAGTTCCTTGTCTCACCAGATGTTTTCTGTCTTTCTATATGTCACTTACAACTTTACCTCCTGACCTTCTCCTGACCCCACCTACACATACAGCTTACTTCCCCTCCATCGCTGTTAGAATCATATGATGGATACACATGTTTTGTTAGTGCAAAAATTGTTAAGTCTGCTGAAATTACCTAGTGGATACATATGTTCTCATTGTCAATAGTTCCTTAAGGCTAGGCCCGTATTCAGGGCTGGAAATTATCTGGACCCCTGATTAAATGTATATAGATCCCACATAACCATGGTAACAGCAGTTTAGGAGCTTATTTAAGAACAACCATTCCTTAGTCCATTTTCCTATCCTAACTTCAGTTAAGAAAGGAGTATTACAGAAGCATCCAAACTTCAAAAAATGTTAAATAAACTGTCCTAGCTTTAAGATAACCCCTCCGCTCTCTGAACTGTCGCCGGCTGATTATTTAGAATACGTGCCGTGTGATAATGCCGTTAGCTGATCAACTCCACCTAGCTTTGGAGAGGCGACCCGTCGGCACGGGGCTCTCCCGTTTGTGGTATAATCAATAAATGGGTTTTGTTTTCATTTTTTCACTTAAGGTGATTTTCAAAGTGAAGTGTGTGTCTGTGTGGGTGACTGTGTGTGTGAGTGAGAGAAAGAGAGCATATGTGTCCCTATACTTTTGTCCACATATTTGTGTATGAGAGCGCTGTCCCTTTACATTTGCTCATATTGGCCAGTTTGTCTGGCTCAAAGTTTAGAGCACGACGTTGTTTAATATCCATTTTTTTTTAGATAGTAACGAAGATACTCTGATGATACAGTGTTACAGACTGGAGCCTCGTAAAGTTACAGTGGCAGCAGGTAACAGTGATTTCGTGAGATGATGTGTTGTCTTAGTTGCTAGGTAACAGACATAAAAGTCAATCATCAACGTTAGATCGCTTATTTAGGATTCCTAACTCGAGATAAGATTGGCTTCTGTAATACCAAATTGAAAAGAATCCTATCTTAAATCATCCTATCTTAACTTTATGCTCAAGATAGGAAGTTTCTGTAATACAGCCCCTGGCACCTAATGATTACTCTCACATTCACTCACACACCACCTCGATTTAAACGCTGCTAGTTCTTTTGCGGCCTACCTGTATGCTCCAACTATGTTCCTTTAAATCATTGTATATTCATTTGCAAGAAAATTTGTTCATTTATTTGTTTAACAATCATTGGTTTTGTTTGAGTAATAGATATTTGCTCAAACATTGGTGTTTGCTAAGCTATGGATAATTATTTTACATTAAAAAAAATAGTGTTATTTCTGTTCTCAATATGTTTTGGTTTTTTAATTAGAAAACACAACAAAACGTACCAATAAGAGTATCGATAAAAGTAGTAATACCATTAAAACCTTAACGATACCCATCCCAAGTCAACAGGCTGCATATTTATGACAAAAGTAATTGTTGTGACTGCTGCTGTCTCCATCTCTAATGTAGTATCCATTATTCTGTGTATTAAGACCCAATTCGTTTCATAAGTAATGCGTATTCTTACTTGTAAGGCGAATATGGCATTGTACACATGCCCATTCCCCATCTACTGAAAATTCAAACAATATATTAGTAGGGGCCCATTCTTGGATTCTCAACCGAATCTCTAGTTGCTTTATCTTTATACAATCCTTCAGACCAACCTCCTAACAACATTCTCCCTGTCCGTAGAAAACCAGCTGCTTCAAAACATACCAGCAGAAACAAATACCTATTTGCCTTCTTCACAAATGTAGGCAAATCTTGTGCTGGGAGTCTTGCTTAAGCACAGCACTGTGCCATCATGTGTTGCCCATGGTAGGAATTTAAATCCACTCTTCTTCTTAGAAGACAGTAAAGTTACTTATTTAAAATGTAACAGGTGCAGGTATAGATTAGGGTTGAAATATTCCTTTACAGGGACTCACATTTAAAGTTGTAAAATGCTCAGGTATGGTTTGAAGAAAATGAAAAAGAGTGCTGATTTAGATTCCAAATTCACTAGATCTCAATCCATTGATTGGTGAATAGCCTTTCATAACATAGCACAGGAAGAAGACAGATATATCTGTATTGTGAATATATATCCTCTTGCATTTCTATCACAGAAAAGTACATTAATTTCAAAGGACTAAAACCAGCTATATAATTATTCCGTGATTTGTTCATTTGTTCTTTTTTCTTACTACTTTTGTATTAATGAGCTCTTTTTGTCTGAGTAATCAGTGCCAGACAACCTCCCAGAGTTAATGATGTCACCAACACAAATCATTGACCAAAATGATCCCTTTTATTTTTCCATGCATAATTAATAAATGACACCCTGGTTGTAGAGAATCAAGCTGTGCCTCGGTCTAGGTGCTTATCTTGACAAAAGTCACAATGTGTCAATCTCCTCACACCTGTACAACGGTGCTGGCATGAGCAGCTCGTTTAGATGGGTGCCAAGAGGTTTGAGTCAGTATTGGTCACAGACAGCAACTATCAAATTAATTCAAAAGACACTTTGGTAATTTCCAGGACTGGCTCAGACTCCATGACTCACACTAATGAGGTGCATATCAAAGTGGGAAAGAGAGAGCGTGAGGGACCGAGAGGAAGAGAGATGTGTGGATGCCAGTTGCACATTGTGATGCCCCTTTCCACATACATCATATCACCTGTTGTAAATTAACCTGAAAAAGTTTTCAGAGATATATGGCTGCACCCTGGCCTGCATTAACAATAAGTCCTTAGGACTCTTGGGGAACATGGCCTTTTGCTGGACTCCCAGGTGTCCAGTTAGCAAGACAGAATACCCTTCACCAGATGTGTGTGTGTGTGTGTGTGTGTGTGTGTGTGTGTGTGTGTGTGTGTATGTGTGAGAGAGAGAGAGATATTTTTAATACATATCAGTTTTCTGACTCTGGAAAAGCGATCTAATTCACAAATGGAATTCTGGATAATACATGATGGAGAAAATCATAGGCTTAAAACTATTTAAAATGATTTATCTTGACAGTAAGTGGGTGTTTCACTTATAAAAAACAAAACATGTAAAGAGGCATTCTTTCTTTTGAAAGGACAGCTAATTTCTGTCTTTTCAAAAGTGTCAGATTAACAAATATTGGACTTCTCTCTGTTTTCCAGCATAGCAGGCTCACTCCATCGGCTCCTGATGTAATTTTATGAAGGACTGGATTTGCTCAAGGAGAGTTTTGGAAATAGACAAGCTAATGAATATACACTCTTATTCTAATGTTAGTGCGATATTATTTTAAACAAATCACATTTTCTTACTGTCTCCTTGTGAGGTCTTCCTTTTGGGGCAGCTGGTGCCCTAGTGGTTGGGGAATCGCCACTATGAACAGAAGTCTGTGGGTTTGAATCCCAGGCCTGCTTGTAGTTGGCTTATGAAAATAATTCAATGTAATTATAGATGTGGGATTGGTGGAAAGTGTTATCACTTAATTTTATTCTTCCAGCTTACTGGTTCATGGTGATGTAATCAAAAGGGTTACATCACCATGGACCAGTAAGTATTTCAGAGGCATGTAAAATCCATTAACATATGGATGGAAGATAATGGGAGAACAAAAATGTTGTCTTTTAGCTTGAATGATATAAGGAATTTTGCTTAATTAGACCAGGATCATGAATTAAAAAGGTAGAAAGGGTCATTTTTATGTTAACTTTATTTGGGACTAGATTTCTAAATAGGACATCAAAAACATTTTTGTTAATTAATTTTTGTCTCTACAACTAAGTATAAAAATTCATAATGAAACTGTGCTGCAATAGCATATATGTCAGTGCCAGTGTTTCACAGTTCAGCACTTCTCACTATGTATTGGGTAGAACATGTAGCATAACTTACTATTTAGAGACTGGTGCTGTTTGTCTCCTGAGTTTTGACCTAACGTGACCTAGAACATCTCCTCGTAATGAATATGGATTTTTTATCAATTGCAGTGGCTCCTGAAAGGCTAGGCTGCAGAGAACAAAGGCAAAAAGCACTGTAGCAGTTGCATGCAATTTCTTCAGCAAAGGAAAATGCTGCAATTTCAAGTGCTGTCATATTCAAACATGAAAGTACTTTTTGTTCTGAAAGTGCTCACAAAGCACTCTAATTTTAAGGAATCTCACACTTATATAATGTGTACAAATAATGTGCTTGTAAATCATGGGTGACAATAGTGGTGGCGTTTAGGAAATACAGAAAACTCAAATGTATATAGATTGTTGGAGAACTGGTCACCAACAATCTGAAATTTTTCTATGAATGAAATTTGGTAAAAGTTCAACAATTTAATGAGACTTCTTCCACAGTAGCTATATCCTTTAGTCTGGACCAGACAAGATAGCATTAATTATCTTCACAAATCAATGGGAAGCTCAGAAAGAGCCTTGTCTTTTCGGAGATGTTCCAAGTCAGTGTCCCAATGTTGGCTCATTTCTCCATTTGTTCTCAAGAATTGTCAGTTTGCCAACTGCGCATTGTGTAAAAGAATTTAATATGCATTAAACTAATATGATGAAGTTAGTTTAATGGTTAATCACAGCAATGATTTTGTCGATTTGTTTTATTTTTATTAATGTCGATTTGTTTTATTCACATAATATACAAGGGCATAATATACATCATTTTAAAATACTAGTAACTTTTGTATCATAAATATAAAATGACCAAACTGTATTCTGTTAGCGCACACAGAAAGTCAAGAATGTTTTTTCCTTCTAATTTAATTCTGCTTATTTGTAGATTGTCTTTGATATATACCAATCAAAATATGAGCTACGTACATGGGCTATATAGAGTAATGTTGATTATTATCCTTTTTGAATGCCTCTCTCTGTCACATCACCCCCTTTCCTGGTTATCAATTTCCATTTCTATGTGTCCAATACTTAGGAATGGATTTGTATGGCGAGTGGCATGGGAATAAACACAAGGGTTCAAGGCTCAATCTGGGTCCATATTACATTACACGGCCAGAGCCTTGATGACTTTGACTGAAATGCAAGATGATGGCCAGGTGGGTTCAGAGAACCAACTGGGGCTTATCTGGAAATGACAGAGGTGAGAGGAGGGTTAGGGAGAAGAGAGAGTGTATGTTTCCCCTAGAGGACTACTCAGACAGGGAAGCTGTCATGTGGAACCTTTTGGGGCACAACCCATACAGGTCTCTATTTATGTGTATTAGGTGGCAAGGCTGGATCATTACAGCTTCTTGTGGTCAAAACATTGACAGATTACTCAGTTGTCTATATGACTTTGTGCCTGGGAACTATGCTTGTTGTTCCTGTGGAATCTAGGAAACAGTATGCTATTTTTATTATTCAACTGTTATTCATTATTTAAATATTAAAGATATAACAACCCACTGGTTCAACTGCTGTTGAAGTGAGTTGAAGTGAGTAGAGCCTCAAGAAGGCTATGAGTGGCATTATTCTCACAAAGATAGTCATCCATTGTCAATCATGGGTTGATTCCACGGTCAGTTTAGGCATTCTGTCCAGGTCATGAAGGCCTAACCAATGTTGTTAAGCTCATATTGTTTATGAAGTAAATACAGTAATCAAATGAAAACATTATAATTGCAAATGCCCTTAGCAGACCACTGTAAAGCTTTACAGTGTGAGCCAAGGGTATTAAAGACTTCCCAGCCTCCTGTTTGAGCATCCTATGTGTTTTGAGAGGTAAAAAATCCCTGGCATTAACATAGGACAGATCCAGTCATACATGGACAGTGTACAAGTAGAGAAGGCAATGAGCTGGGATGCACTGGGATAACGTTCTGGAAGTAAAAGTGCTGACCTCAAAATCTAGGCAATAGATTTTCAATGGAAAAGCACATATTGTTTTACACTGTTCCTAAAAGTAATGAATGAACCAAAGTTCCCAAGAGCACTCCTGAAGTTTAGCCTACAGCTTATACAACTAATGGAAAGTTGTATTGTCATTCAAGACTGGGTCATAGCCAACGTATGATTTCAGTTGTGGGCTAGGTATCAGAAGAGCTTACATGTATTGGATACATCATTACAGCAGAATTAACCATGTATTTAGAATATATTCAAAAAGCCAGTGTAAACACATCTCATTGTTCATGTTGTAATGTTGCTAAATGAATGGTATAAACTATGTTAAAGACTGCTTTATTCAGAATCACCACTAAACTACACTTTAAGTAATGCATATCCTGGGAATATTGTGGCATTTATGGTATGAAAATATATTTCTGTGTAGCTAGTTCTGCATTCTTTTCGCTCCCTTTCTTAGACAAATTTCCTCTTTATCATATGCTTCCACAGGAAAGAGGAATCCCATGCTAAGGATCAGTGCCTTCAACAGGCACTTTAGGTTACCAGTGGTCGTTTTTGATGAGAGGCATTCAGCAGTATTAGGGATTCTAAAAAGTAGAAAAAACAAGTTTATGGAGCTTGAGTGCTCATTTTCACCCTTCCTTTTATAATTTTATCCTACCATTCCCAGCTGGCCTCAAAGAATTGAATGCATTTATAAAACCCACAAACACAGGACAACAATTAAAAAAGGAAAAATAGGTGAGTGGCGATGAATATTTAAGACTAGTATCCTTTTTGCTTGCACTCCAAACCCTACACAACTACCCAAGATCCTTCCACTGACAGTATAGTGTTTGTCTTGGAGTTCCATGCATTTTGCATGGGCTCATTTAAAATATTGGAGGCCTAAACTGCCACAGCACAGCACCAAGTGGAAGGATAATTCTCAGGGCTTGTTAGACTTTTCATTACGTCAGCTATTTAGAAAGTCATACTGGGATTTTAAATTATTCCAGTGACTTTGGGTTTTTAAAATTGGCATTGGCTTTTATACATTTTTATGCAGTGCTTCATCTATTAAACAATGACAGTAATTTCTTTCTGCTGTGCTGCATAAAAGCCCTTTTCAGAGTCATCCAGCTCTTACCTCTGGATGCCAGAGGGAATGGAAGCCATTTCCTTTTGACACCTAGTGTTTTTGTACAAAGCCGATTATGTTAAAAATCAGTGGGTTTTATTTCTACTGTTTTCATAGAGTCCTGGGGGCTGCATTGCATTATTCAATGCTCAGCATCTATGTGAAGTGTCAGTCCAATAGCAGTGTTCTCTTTCAATAGGATGAGGTGCCCTGTCACACTGCAAAATTGGCCAGGAATTGTTTAAGAACCATGAAAAAGAGTTTTGGTGTTGAACTCCAAACGCCTCAAATCTCAATACAATTGAACATCTGGGGGATTTTCTGTACCATGTACGGGACTTAAGGTTTCTGCTGTTTATGTCTTGGTGGTGAAATCACAATACACCTTCAGATATCTTGTGGATTCTGTGAGGGTGACAAAAACAGCCACAGATGTTGAGAGACTAAGTAGAGGGTTATGTTTGAAATTGAGTAAATCTATATGCCATTATGAACAGTCTACAAAATTATTAATAAGAGATGTAGCCATGTGTAAACATATGAAACATTTTGAAGCAAATTAAATTTGAATTTATCTCACAAGATATTGCCTTTTACCTGTGTCTTATTCCTGTCTCCTACCTTAAACAAGTGTTTCAATCACTGTTTGTATATTCTCTGTAAATGAAACCCCTGTTAAAACACTGTTAGTGTTATTGTTTTTATGCTGATCTCTATGTGCAGAAAAAAACGTTGCTTTTCACCAAGGAGGGAAATTCAGGTTGTCTGTCTGCTGCAACCTGTTAATGTGGTCCACATACTTCCATAAATGGCTGACAGCACCACGTATTGCATCATTTATGAGTACAAGAGAAAAGAACTGAACCTAGAAGTGTGCCTCAGAGTTGACTCACAGCCCAATAATGAGCCATGGTGATGCACACACTGTCTTCATTTGACATAAAATGATATTCTGGTGAAGCAGACATCAGCAGAATGGGAACAGTGATGTGGATGTCCCTAAATAAAAAGTCCCATTCTCTCACCAGTGAGCAAACTATGCTGTGTTTTTCAGTGTTTTTCAGAGACAATTGGAGTTCTTTAAACCTCTACACACTCTGGAACAGGATTTTTTGCCCACAGCATTGCAAAGATGTCAGCAAGATACTTAAAAGGATAGATCATTTTAATAGCTTAGAACACTTGAATTGTTCATAGAATAGCTCTTCAGGTATTTTAGCCTTCCCTGTTGCATCATAAGTGTTAGTTAGTCTTAAAACATTCTACTATGGAACAAAAGGCTCTCTGGAGTGATGCCATTGGAGAATCAGTTTTGTTTTTACAAATAATCAAATGGATGGTTTTGTGAATAATAAGTGTAATAACTAAAATGTGTGAATAATTTTTGCCATAGGTGAACAAACTACAGCACACAGTGTGAATAGCACACAATTATTTATTTGCATTTAACCCACCCAAAAAAAGCAGCCAGAAACAAAGCACCTGGAGGGTACCATGCTCAAGAATACCTCTGTGGTACCGCTAACAGTCCTGGAATTCGAATCCATGAATTGTAGAAGCTAAATTGCCCTTAGGTTTGACTATGTTTGTTTGTGCATTTGCCACCTGTCCAGGGAGTTTCTTTGCTCTTTGCCCTATGAGCACAAGCATTAGCCATGACCCTGGTTAGGACAAGCAGCGCAGAAAATGGATCCGACATAGCAGCAGCCCCAGAGCCACATCTTAATTACTAAACTAAGGCCTGAAAACAGAAGTTTTTCTATGCGTTTTGGCATTTCGTCCACATGTAAATAAAATTTTGGGAGCAAAGTGGAGTGTTTCACACCACTCATATGACGTCAGGTTTTCATCTACCGTGCTCAACATTTATAAAGTACTACTGCTCCCAACCTTGTTAAAAGTTTTGGCATATTTACACTAGGGGTGTTGAATTAATGCGTTAATTTTGATCAATTAATCACAGAAAAAACATTAATTGAAAAAAGTGTAAAAAAAATACCACTTATTAATCGCACCATGTGACTTTAAGCCGGTCCTGTGTTCTGTTGAAACACGCTACCCATCGAAATGTGCTACCGGGCCCTTTTTAATATGTCACAGAATGTATGTCACTACTCTGTAAGTAATTATGTAAGCAATTTCCTCTATTTCTGATTCTAAATGCCTTTTCTCTGAAAAAAAAAAAATGAAGCTAGGAAACATCAGCACTGTCCAGACATCACCAAAAGCTGGAAGCATGGCACGATTTGAAGTAGCCTTTGTCTTGCTTCACGGTAGTATTTCTCAGTGTTAGACTGTATAAACTGGCTGTATGCACCTCTAAAGGTCTATCTATCTACGTTATTCTCATTTAAATAAAATATGTTTTTCTCTGATTATACATATTATTTTACAAATCAGAGTTATAAACTGTATAAACTTAAAGGTGGCATTTTTCGACAATGCAACACGGACACTGTCTCTAATAATGATGCCCCCCCTCCAAGGCTTCTGATTGGTCACCAATGCTATACAGTTTAACACTAGAATCCCTAAACCTGCACAAATTTGCGTAAAATCCATGACCTGGCCCCCTTCTGACTCCAATGCTGCCTGCTGCCTTGGCATGTTTTTGTCAGCATTTTTGTGATTGCATGTGGCTAGAGATTTTTTTGAAAATGTGCTCATGTGGACGCAATAAAAAAAAGAAATAAAATGGAAATACCCATTGTGACGGTTCGGACAGGTTTAGGCCCTGGTTTCCGGTCACGTGCGTGTTTTTCTGTTTTCTTTTCTGTTTCTTTTCTTTCTTCCTTGTAATGGTTATTATGTTCCTGTGTTTCCTGGTTTAGGTTCCTGAGTTTTCAGTATGTCTCTGGTTCTTGGTTTCTGTTATTTTTGCTTATGTTCT
>JBBJLR010082175.1:0-10626 GCA_037577145.1 Brachypetersius gabonensis | reverse complement strand
ACACACACACACACACACACACACACACACACACACACACACACACACACACACACACACACACACACACACGTCTTTATGCCTGTGAAATTCTGCGTTCAGCTACTGTTTCTTTCATCAAGGACCAACTTCATCAACTTAAATACTTGTACATTGTACCATTTGGGGTTGTTGCCTGGTAGAAAAATCATCTTAAAATAGTTTTGTGGCCTGATGGGGTTAAGTTCTTTCCTAATATGATGATGTGTAATACAGCCAGTGTAGATATGGTGTTTCTGGGATACACTTCTTTCTGCAAATATTACTGAATTATTGTCAAAGACTCCTATATTGTCTGATCAGAGTATATTGTTCTGAAAGAATTCTTATTGGTCTTCTGTACACATTTTAGACACTTATATTTTCTCTGTTTATAAGTTGTTTCTGCTGCTTTCAGGTTTCACTGCATACCTTTTTAAGTGACTATTGGCTTCTCTCTTACCTTCTTTATCAAAAATAATTAAAGAGCAATTTTACTCTAGAAGTGTACTAAATAAACCTTTAACGTGTTTAAATACCTAATACCTAAAATATATGTTATGAGAGAAAACTCGATCTCAGGTCAGTAAAACAGGTTTATTTTAAGTCAGGCTCATAAAAGCTAAACCTTCTCGGAATGAGGTTGTGGTGACATCCTACAGCATATTGTTTCAAAAGCATTTTGGCCCTGAGAGCCAAACATACAGACATTTGACAGGTTTAGGCCCATAACACCAGGCTATTTTAACTCCACATTCTAAAGCATTCCTTACCACTAAACATGCTTCAGAGGCTTCTGGTAAAACAGAAAGACCATGTTGTTTTCTGCAAAGACCGCAAAGAATGCAACTAATGTTCAAAAAGAGAAACTGGATTTGTTTGTTGTTTATTTAACTGAATGGTGGTAACCATTTGGGAACTTAAAAATACTTGCCTAGCATAAAGGTTGGGTCATGAACTGAAGATCCAAGCAGAAAACTAAAGATTATGAAGATGTAGCTCAAGATATCTCTAAGTAGCTTTTAACATGCCAAGAAAAATCAAGTAGAGTAGCTTTCAAATATGCAGACAATGATGTTTTCCATCTGCAACGAATAGGGCAAACCATTCCCTTGAGGGAAGCTTTGATTTCATGACAATTTATGATCATTTACTAAACTAACATTATGACAAATGCCGATTCTTGTCATTTCCCTAAGTTTGACTTCCAAAGCAATCATATTCTGCTCAATTCTCAAGTGCAATTACTCAGTTAACATTTAAATGGCTCAGTAGAAGTTGGCAGGCAGCTAGACCTGAGATCATCATAAGCTTTACGGAACATTGGCAAAAATGACTTTAGACTCAAATAGAAACAATATTTTTTCATTTTTTCCAAGCAGAAACTGTAGCTAGATTTCTGACAGATTTAGAGTGTATTATTACTGGCAAATTGTTTTCTGTATGCATTAGAAAAGTTAAATTGTTAAGGGTTTTGGAGGAGTTTTTGCCAGTCCAAAGTTCAAATCATAACACAAAGGTCACATATATCATATATCATTTTTCAACCTGCCTGTTTTTGATTAGATCGAACAGTAGTCAAGACTGAAAGCATGACATTTTTAACTGGAATCTCAGAGCCATTTAGTAACATTAAAATTTACAGCTTCAAAATGAATAATTTATACCTTTAGACAAAACAAAAATAGTTGTGCTCTACAGTTTCACTACAATTTCTTATTAAATGGATTTTAGGCAAGCACTATGTAACACTTGCCCAACAGCTGCCATTACAGCATGCATGTATGGGTGGAGCATGAATCAGTGAATAAGGTGAAGCAGTTAATTTGCTCACCTTGTCGCATTCTCTAGAGCACGAGAGAAGACGTTGTAACCAGAGGGAGTCGGAGAGTGTTGAAGAGAGTAGAACCAAGTAGCAGCTTCCTTCACAAAGACGTTGGCATCATCGCCACCAAGGGAATTAGACAGAGCCTCGTAGAAAGCAGTTTTACTGTCTGCTCGGCCCTGGAGCAATTCAAAGTTCTGCTCGGGAGAGATGAAGTAAAACAAAAAATAATAATAATACAACTACAAAATCTTCTCCAAATTCAATATTGGCACTTTTTTCTTTGTTTGATTTTCACCATTTGACCATTCCAGCAGACCTAAAGGACGACATCAATTCTGAAAAGCAAACTTTTCAGGATTTTCTTGAAAAGCAACGTAAGTATCATTATGAGAGATGACATATCCTAATCGTATCTTTTGGAGATATGAGATCACAAAAGTGGCAATTATTTTAAATGATCTTTGTTAAGCATCAGACTAGAGGTTCCCCTGAGGCTTAAACGTGTACTGTCTTTATTTTTTGGCAGATCCCTCTTTGATCTGACCTTGATGTTTTTAGCTCTGCTGATCAGCCCGTCCTCTGCTGAAGAGCCCAGCAGCAGCGGCACTTGGTGAAACCCGCCAGAGTTCAGAGCGGTGAGGGGCTCCTCCCTCACCACCACACCATCCACCACTGGAGACCAGGCCTGCAGGGGACCACTCACTGCCAGTAACTACTCACATACATACACACAAACACACACACACACAGATGCGCGCGCACACACACACCCACACACACATGCCAAATCATAAATGCAAATGCATTATTTGACTAAATGAAAAGAGTTTTTGTTAGATAAGCCACCTTGGTCTGTGCAGCATTGATGCTCTGAGCTGTTTGTTCTCTCAGACAAGAGAGCAGCTGTGTGAGGTCAGAGGATGAGCAGCCCAGCTCTCTGCCTAGGGATACAGCTTGCTCCTGGGCCTTCTGCTTTCTCATTACTGCTGCAGGGGAGAACACTGACCCACCCTAAAAGACATGTGTAAACAAAGGTTTACATTATTAAATGTGTATTACACGTGCACTACAGACATGAATCACATTAAGTTCTGGTTAAATATGGACAAACATACAATATATGTCCAAAAGAGTGACATCTGCTCATTTAATGTTTCTAAAATCTAAAGTAATACAAGGAGTTGTCCCCTTTGCTTTAGTAACAGCGTCCTCTCGATGTGAGGATCTGACTGCATTCAGACACAGTGAGGTCAGGTACTGATCCTGGATTATTAGTTCTAGATCACAAACACCACTCTAAAATCATCCCAAAGTCCCATTACTTCAGAAAGCAATTCCACAATGTTGGATACATAGTTTAAGGTTTTGTGCAGCTGAAAACATCATGAAACCTCTTGCTCTGTGTTTCTGGAGTTTTATTTTCAAGGTACCAACCTTATTGAAAGTAATACCAGCAGTATCTGTTTGTTCATAAATTCTCAGATCTCAGCATACGATAACATGAGCAAAACAGAAAAATGCCAGCTACAGATTTATATTTCCCACTAAATATAACCCTAAATACAGAGGTTTGTGATGCTTATATACACTTTTACTACAGGCTATTTATACACATGCTTATTCCAAGCAATGAACTATGTGAATTTGCATGTTTTCGACAGCCTTATCAGCACTTCCTATTTTGCTCATTTCTTGAGTGGAAAATGTGGTCAGAAACCTAACTTCCCCATTCTGACAGGCTGTACTCACTCAACTTATCTAGGGCAAGCTAAAAGAATCAGTCATCATAAATAGTAACCTGTCCTGTAGCATGCAGTATAAGGGGAGAGATCCCTGCACTGGGCTGGATTTGTGTAAAAGATATTAACTCTATGGATACAGCAAGCAATACTAAGCTGGGGTGTTTACAATAAAGCCCAGTGATGGGTAACCAGCAGGCACACCTAAGGTCTGCAGAGAACTTCGTACAAACTACGGCTGAAGCTGGTCTACCATCAGGAGGTAATTATTTCAGTGACAAATAGCACACACTCTTCATGAAAAGCTCATTTCATTGTTTTTCAGATGCATATCTGCCACAAAACTGCTGATTTTGTATTCAAAGCAATACATTTAAGTAAAACTGTCATGAAAAATCCTAAATGATGTAAGGCAACTTGAAAATTGATGTCATCTTAGCAATGAAAATACAAATGTGTGAAACGTCTACTGGTGGCTTAATAAAGTGAATTTCTTAAAATCTGATTTAGGTAAAGAACTATGACACTATGACTACTAAAGAACTAATTTTTATTTTTTAAGCACTTTAATGCGCAACTATATGTATAAAAGTGGTTACCCTATGGCATGTCTCCAAAAAGCCTCTCACTTGGATGTTTAAGATAATAGCAGTGACTGTTTTTCTGCTGTCTCAGTGAGTGAGGAGGCAGCAGTCGTGCTGAGTGACTACCCCCCACCTGAAGTGTGTGAACCACTGTTCCACAAAGGAGACTGGCTGAGACTCATATCAAAGTAAGTAGTTTTCCATTAATGCTCCATCATGTTGGATTCAAACCAGAAAACAATGAAATTATTTTTCTTTTACAAAAAGCTTGACTCAAAATTTCCATTGTGATAGAGAAGTGTTTCTTGTGGTATATTTCTCCTCACTAATAGCACTCAGCAATGCATTGGAGCATACACCATAAAGATAAAAGCGATACATCAGCACAGCAACATTTTGTCATTTCATCACAATGCAGGTAAAACAGTGTTGAAACGTTGCCCAGGATTTGCATAATACACCCCAAGGCACCTTGGTTTGATTGTTTGAGGATCTATGCATCTATGCATTTAGTTCTGCATTTAACAACTTTCGCTCTAGCTCCAGCTGCATTAGAACAACAATTTCACTTTGTACGCAGCTTTGTGAATATGGATAAAATTTAAGAAGAAAAGAACTCAAAACACTGACTATTTTAGATACTATGGTAAGATTTTACCATCTGAATGAATCATATGATTGAATTCACTTATCTAACTGTTTCTGTGCTACTCGGGACAGCTGGCAAGTCATTTATAACCACTTAAATGCTAAGGGTCTGTTTGTGGGTCCACACCTCAGTTCCTCACCATGACCTATGTTATTTGCATATAGCTGGTCCAACATAATCTACAGAGGTTACTGAATAATAAGTCTTAAGATGAATAACGCAATTATTTCCACAGTTCTTTTCATAGAGTGACTCTGTGAAGACTGATAGGAATCAAAACTGCAGTAACTGCTTGAATTATTCAGTGAATATTGACAGAATATAGACAAAGAAATGCATGCTTAGATCAAATTAGTTTTGCTCAACTGGACAATACTCAACAATAAACTAGTTCAGCCTAACAAACAGCTCAGTAACACAGTAACAGCTTCATTGTATACATTGAAATGTAAATACAATGTAAAGCAACGCTAGTGTGTTCTTAAAGTACAAGCTTCAATAATCTGGTTTGACAAATAGCTAATACACAATGTGGGGCTTAGTTCTTTACAGATGTAGAGGTCAAATAAGGTTTCTAATCAGAAGGAGAGATCATTGCATAAAATTATATTTATTTGGCAGAGGCTTTTATCCAAAGTGGCTTAAAATGTAAGGAAACACTCAAGCTTCAGGAGAGTGGGAGAACCAGATGATAGTTGTACGTGCTAAAGATAGTTCTTTAAGTAGGCAGAAGTGCAAGAAGTAGTAAGCTTTCTGAATATCAATGTCTTTCTGTTGGTTTCTCTGTTATATGATGTCTGTTTCCTTTTCAGCATATTAATGTTTGATAATATTGACATCTGTCCAGAAAGCCATGACCATAACTTTTATGCTTTCTATTTCTTACCTCCAGCGATGGGTACTGGTGGAAGGCATACTCTATTCAGACAGGCGAGGAAAACTACATCCCACACTGCTACCTAGCCAAGGTTTACCATGGGTGAGTGTTTAACTTTCACCAGGAAGACCTCTGATAAACTCTTCCGCTGTTTAATACAATAATATAATACAGACTAAAATGAAAAAATGTTCAAATGTAAAGTTCTCTCCTTGGTTTTAGTTGGTTGTTTGAGGGTGTTGAGCGGCAAAAAGCTGAGGAGCTGCTTCTGCTGCCTGGGAACAGAGTGGGGTCTTTCATGATTAGGGTCAGCACACGAGGTGAAAATGAAAATGGTAGCATGTTTGGCACAGAATATTACTATGTAACTTGCTGCATGAAGCTGAAAAGCTTGCATTTTGAATCTGCAGGTACTTACGCCTTGTCAGTGCGCCACAGGGTAGTGATGCATTACCGCATATTCCGGTTGCCGAACAACTGGTACTTCATCTCCCCACGCCTCACCTTCCAGTGCCTGGAGGACCTAGTCAGCCACTATTCAGGTAAGACTGACCAAACTGCTGTTATTTAAGCTCATATCTTGGTTGCAGTTTATCCTTAGAACCTCAGCATAGCACACAAGCAGGCATCTGGTGAGTTTATACAAGATATTCAGAGTGTTTTTAATTCACACAGACGTAGCAGATGGTCTGTGCTGTGTTCTTACTGGCCCCTGCCTGGCTGCCCCAGACCCACCTCAGAGCCTGCCCTCACTGCCTGCTGGAACAGTGAGACCACAAATCTTCAGCTGGACAGCAGTGGAAAGGTAAAAAAAAAAAAAAAAATCACCTAAAACGTCAGCTAAGATAGACCATGGTAGAAAATACTATGGAATTATTCATGTCAAAAATGCAATTAGAAAGAGAGTAATCTTCAATTCAGAAAATACTGTGAACACAATTAGATATTTTCAGCCCTAAGTAGGAAAGTCATTGCTAATATTCATTACTCCTCAGAAGTCTATTGCTGTACTATTATAGCAACAACTTATGTGTAAGTAAATACATAATTACATTAATTACCACCTACACATGTTAAACAATGACAATAATACATTTTTGGTATATAAAAATGTTTTGCATTTTTTTTCATTCTGCAAAACATGTACACAAACTGTATGCACACTATGTTTGTTAAACACACATCATAAAATATTTCCTCTTCTATACTCCAACACAAGTGTGGTATCAGCTGATGAAATCTGCACTTCTGACAAAATGCATGTTATCAAACAGCTTGAGGTAAAGAAACTAACTTTATGTGCTAATCCCTCCACAGTGCAGAGCTAGCCCAGCAAAATGCCAGCAGCATCACTGCACACACAGACTCTTGCATGAGTTTTGGGGTCCAAAGCAGTGTGTCCTCCTATCTTTCACTGGCCGGAGTGCAAGAGAGAAGAAAGCACAGCTGGAAGAGGAAGAAATGGAGATCTATCTACATGCCTTCTAGCTATCAAGTCCACAGTACGGCCACAGAGGAAGAGAGCTACGAGTTTGCACAATGAACCACAGGAAAAACTGAAGAGGCAGAGCTGGACTCTATGAGCATGAATGACTTAAACCTGGAGGCTTTGAATTTGCTACAAGACAAATCAATACTAGGCTGTTTAGAAAAACAGAAAATCTTAGGTATAAACTGAGAAACCCAGCAAATGTCAAAGAGGCAAATCTGTTCTTTTGGAGCTTGCAACGGAAGTACAGTCTTCAAACTCTTCTGGTAAAGATGTTTCTGATATTTCATACACAATTTCACACACAGACTGTCATTGTCTTTATCTTATGGATAAATGGATGGATTTACTGCATTCTCTGAAACCATGAAAAGGCAGAGAGCTTCTTTTTTCCCTAGTCTGGCACATCATCATCTAATAATTTGGACAGATATATTCTTTAGTTCTTACCATGAGCAGAGCTTGTTGAAAGTAGGATGAGGCTGAAGATGAAGAGAGATGAAGGCTTGTAACATCTGCACCATTTCTGTCCGCTCCCACTGTCACCCGGGTGGGATCTCCTCTAAAAAGAGCGATGTTCTCCTGGGTCCATCCAAGCACTGCTGCCTGGTCCTGCAGTCCATAGTTCTCTGGAAGGGGGCTGGAACCTGCAGCCATATGACTATCACTGTAACAATGACCACTTAACCTGTGATAGAATAATGTGTAACTGTATACTGCAAAATACAGGGGGTTCTTGAGTTTACCACACAGATCCATTCCTATTACAGTAATGTAACCAGAATTTTGGTGTTTGTCGAAACACACTCTAGCCTCTCTCTTATCTGTTCTAACACAGTTGTGAAATCATAATCTAGAACATAAACGAAAAGGATATAAATGTACACTGTATTGTAGTAACAGAAAAAATAACACTAGTGCTTTTAACAGTCCAAAATGGCACAGGTAAGCCTTCTAGGGGACGGCGACTCATATACTCATAAGCCACGTCAGTGCGTTTTCTGCGTGTTCTTTTGCTGTGCGTGACCAATCTAGTTATGGGAGTGAGCGTCGTAAACGTCGAGACTGTTATAGCCCACGGACCACTGGAGTGTGATAATGTGGACAACAAGAGTGAACAAGAGTTAATTTCCATATAGCCATCCTCAATACTGCCAATAACACGAGAATCCAGACTCAAGTGTGCAACTAAGCCGTGGCACTTATACTGTTATTATATTTTTATGCAGCTGTCAGCTAAGGACACACACATAATATATTACAACATATTACATACATCATGGTCTCGGAAGTGTATTGGGAGCACCCAAGCTTTTCCCCACATCTGTGATTTCTAGCACTATGATGAGATGTATGTGATAAACAATAAACTAATATAAGGATGGGTGTGTGTTTTTCAATACCTGTGCTAAGGAATCCAAAAGCAGCCACTCGGAAGCTGGCTGTCACCACAATGATGTTTCCTACAGCAGCAAGGTAAGAGCCATCCACGGGTCCGGAGCCAGAGTTGTGGAAAAGCACAAGAACTGGAGCAGGATGTTTCTGTAACAAACATGCAGAAAGGAGGTGAACCATGGAAAATGGCAATCATGTGTGCCTGCTAGACAAGAGTTTTCCAGTCCTGCTCCTGCACGTACCCTGCACTGCACTTCTCACAGAGGTGCACAATATATCGGCTGATCTATCATCCAATAAAGAATTAAATTATTTTTAAAGTGTAATACTGTAATTACAGCTGAAAATTATGTCCAATGATACACATCAGTTCTGGGCAGTTCCATTTTTTTGGACTTGGGACAGTGTAGTAGATAACACAAAAGTCTGGATTTAGAAGCACTTTATATGTGAGGAAGAGATATGAAATCAGAACATACCACACTGTTTGGTACAAATACATTCAAGTACAGACAGTCTTCACTGGAACGTGTGCCAGAGGTGTCACCCGGTTGAAGACAACTGGGTCTGAAACAATTCACACATATAAACAACAATTTTCAAACCATCAGCCAATCAAAAACAAAACAAACAAGCCATGAATGCACAAATATACATAAATATCAAACACACACCGAGCATACGTGGCATTCCAGGTGCCTGTCCAGACGGCTGACTGTGGGGGGCTGAAGCGGAGCTGGCCGACTGGTGGACGAGCATAAGGGACACCCAGGAAATAAGTCACACTCTTGCTGTCTGCACCAATCAGCTTCACCTTCTTTTCACCAAGAAGTGTTCCATGGCCAGGGATGGACACTGAGGTCAGTTCTGGCTTCAAAACTTAAACACACAAAATCCTTAAAAGCCATAACACTGACCGCAGACTACTTAAGTTGTTTGTTTAAAAAAGAGGGGTAAGACTGATGACTTTGCAGTAAAGAGAAGCTTAGCAAACAAATACATCATAAACTGTGCCATGGTTGTACACACAAAATTTTCAAAAGCATCAAGACATCCCATCTAAAAAATGAATCAAGTTACTAAGTTCAAATAATCATGTCCAAGATTTGGGTGGTAGGGTAAAAAAAAAAACATTGGTGAGTGGGACTGAGTGATGGAATTGGAGTGGCATTTGTTATCCAGAACAAAATCATTCAACATCCCCTGACCTCACTAATACTTATAAATTCTTTACAATACCTGTAGTACCCTTAATTTCAGAAGGAAAACTGAATGAGTATGTTTATCGAATGTTGAGTATATATACAGCTTTGATATATGGGAGCAGTTTCCCAAATGGGGATTAAGCTTAGTCCTGGACTACACAGGATTACAAATGGGGAATTTCCATTAAAAAAGAAATATAGTCCAGTAAAAGTCTGAATCCATGTCTGGGAAACCAGCCCGTGTAGCCAGTATTAAAGCCAGTAAAAATGCTGAAAGTCAAAATATTAGGATTTTAGAGTTTAATAAGTGTTTGCAGCGAAGTACAGTCAAGTTTAACCACAAATGGAACTTGTTTGCTGGATGTCTCAATCTTACTAACTGCATACTGCTGAGATACACTGTGCTGCAAGTCAAAAGTGAAATATTGCCTAACAAACTATTTAAAACATATGAAGCTGGAGAATATGATCAGTGTGTATTCATGCCTTGCAAAATGAAACTGTATGACACAACAGGGAGGTATCGTGGCAGTGCTTGTTCTTACCTGTTGTAAAGTACACATATTGAGCTGGTTCTTTTATGAGGAAAACACAGTGCTGCCCACTGGATGAGGGGAGGCAAATATGAGTGTCTGGATACATCACACACCTCACTGCAGACTCTTTACTGGCCAGGGACACAGCAGAACATGAGTCATTCTCCTCACAGGCTGCAGAAAAAGAAATAGTGCTGCAGTCAGACACATAAACATGGTCACACACTCACACACACTCTCACACACTCTCACACACTCACACACACTCTCACACACTCTCACACACTCTCACACACTCTCACACAC